>JARACY010000975.1:0-70071 GCA_029255725.1 Scrobipalpa atriplicella | reverse complement strand
CAAAGGTCAAACAGACCTATACCTAATTACCTACACATATTAATTACTTTTATGTTGATTATGATTAGAATTTTGGTTTAAATATTTTAAAGCAAAATTCTAATAATACGGTTCTTTCTATTTTCATGTTGAAATGGGAGGGGTTAAAAGGTGGAATGTACAAGCTGCTCCTCTTTACGCTATGGAAATTCTGACACTACAGTGAAACTCATTCCTCTTAAATACACCTCAAGATGGTATAAGTTCGTTGTACTGACGCTAATTTTATACCTATAAGAAAGTATATGTTTTTAAAAATTTGACTGTGAATAAAATGAGAAATAAATGTCTTCGATCGTGACAAATTGGTGGATCTGTGGGACTTTTACAGCAATACTTACAGTCTCTTATCTCAATTCGCTCTTAGAAATCGTCATCGTCAGTGTTTATAGAAGCCATTGATGCTCAACCAACCCCGAAAACGTAACTATATGTATGTACTACGAGTACGTACATACTACGTATTTATTCTAAACTATATCTTACGTTGAATTTACATGGAAATTGGTTTAATATGTTGCCAGGAGGACCTTTGTTTTGAGCTCTGAAAACGTGTTTACCTTGATTTTGAATTCATGATCAAATATCTTATTTCTCATTTTAAGTACGGATTTCATGAATATTTGAAGGTTATGAAACTTTATTTCGGTAGGTACCATAGAACTTTTTATAGCAAATGATTTCCTCGTCTCCAATCATATAACTCACATTAAAATCTAACTTAAAATTAACTAGTTAATTCTGGTGGTGGTCTGAGTCCACTTAGATTTCCCCAAATTCAGAAATACTTAGTTAAGTTTATTGGAATGGTTGCCCTTTACGTCTAAACAGCTAAACGGATTTTGATGAATTGTGGTATGTTTGATATGTTAGCCCCTAGAGATGGTAGGTATCCATGGAAACGGACAAAAGCTACTTTTCACCGTGGGAAAATACCTCATCCCTACGGGAAAACTTATCAATCCATGGTTGAAACTGCGGGGCGGAAAGGTCACAAGTAATTTTTTATCGAGCGTTTCAAATTACCAATCTCAATGGAATTAATATACCCAAGAACAAAGAACCATCAGCAAAGATTGATAAAGCTAATACAATAATCATTCTTCTAGGCCCCAAGGCCATTTGTCCGCGAATTTTCCATCTAATGTAACTCGACACCTTGGAATGAATCTTGTTATCTGTAAGGAAAGATCTACAGAAATTCCGGTAAATTACTGATTCCGTTGCTTGAGTTACCTCGAATGATCTTTCATTGTTTTTTTTTTTTAGTTAGAAATGTTTTTGTTTCGTCGTTATGCTTTAGCTCGCTTTTCGCGGGCTCTTCGTAGAAAAACTCAGGCCTAGACCAAAGAAAATAATATAATTTTCTAGACTTTAGGCTTGATATAAAGTCAAGACTAACCTATAGTAATAATCAAAGCTTAAGTAGATAGTAAATAGTGTAGCATAATGTTTATTGTTATACACTGCTACGTCGTAACGCAGAAAAAATTATACCTATTCACCTAGTTACCTACTCATTTTGCATTATAATTTCATAATTTTGCTGTATGTGACTACTGATGACACAAAATTATACATAGGTACAAAGTTCAATCTAATCTAGAGGTACCGATGAGTTATGATTTTATAAACTGTTGGGTCCACTTAGCCTAAGGGAGTCTGTCTGATCCTATAAATTAGTATTTTTGATTGTCAAAGTTAAAAATTGTTTTAACTTAAATATGTAAGGCTGCTATGCTATGTACCATGTCTCGAGGTTCCTATAATGTGAGCCACCCTTAGGAAGAATGCAGGCAGTTTTGCCATTACACATTCTTTAAATAACTGACGGTGGAAGGGACTCCGTCATACCTATTCGTGGGAAAAGAAAATAGAGTTAGAAAAATACAGAAGTGTCTGTGAAAATGGAACATTTTTTTAGAGCACCATTGATACGTTATAAAAGTGCAAATTTTTGTTTGAAGAATGTTAGGATAGCTTGATACTTCTATTTAAGTAAATGGTATTAGCTTTTATATTCCCACACAGGCCAAATTCAAACTTTTTTTTTTATTGTGCCTACACAGGGAAAATATATTAGAATTAAAACACAACAGACCTTATTTCTTTAAAGAAATTTCTTACAGCGGAACTTACAGTCCTATTGCATCAAACATATTTTTGTATTCTGTAAATTAAATAAATATTTTTAAGAATAAAATGTCATTATTATTTGCCGCGTTCTTTATAACAATCCATCGTCAACTTAGACGGCAAATAAAAAACGTACCTATGTACCTTTATTGGTCGAACAAGATATTAGATTGGATATATGTATTGATGATGATGATAAAATTTTGCGTATTTTGTTACCTTCTAATCCTTCCTATTTCGATTTTGTTCCTATATAAATTTCCCACTACCCGCATTTCTGTCCCCACTGCAAGTAATAGCACTCCCGTTGAGCTCCCATGCCGCCATCAACTATTTTCAATCTTCATTCTTCCACTACATGAACAGCGAAATATATAAAATACGTCATTCATTTTGATAAAGTTCCTCGAGAAATTCTATTTAGTACGTGGATTTTTCCCAGCAGCAGCAATATTTGCCAACCTCTGAACTTTGCCGCCTTGGATAGCTATTTCGCGTATGAGAGAAATGTAGGTGCTAGAAACTCCGCCAAACATGATTGATCTCAGGATTTATTTTTGATACATATTTACTGGTAGGTAAACAGATTTTGATAGGTATAGGTAGGACTGTGTCGTGTAAGTTTTACACCTACATATACATAATTAATTTAATAACCTAGGTATCTAAAATCTGATCATTTTCTTACTGAGGATTTGAGAATTAAACCGACGACTTTCGGATCTAGAGTCTAACTAGACTATTGTATAGATCATCAGCATCACATCATAAACAAAACCAATAAAAAATGCACTTCGTATCATATTGGGCGCTTTTCCACTAGACGGCACGTCAACGGCAACGGCGACGGCACGGTACAGTCGACGATATCGTAGGTGAGATAATGTATGAAAATCAATGAAATTATATGACACGCTTTTCCACTTGCCGGCACGGCATCGTCACGGAATGTCATCGATTCCCATAGATATTGTCACGTGATCGTCGCCGTGCCGTCGCCGTTGCCGTTGACGTGACGTCTAGTGGAAAAGCGCCCATTGAGTATTAAGTTTTCGATTCGTTTTAAACCTCGAAGCAGAGAATCATTTTTCTCGACAGACAATCAAATAATGTCTATCATAGTAATGCCTGCAATGTCCTAAATATTACAAAATGATAAGTTATGAAATATCAAAGACACGGAAACAAAAAATATGCCGACAACATAAATCGAGTTGTAACTGAAAGCAGAGTTGAAACTGGGGCCACAAAAAAGGGGGAACTTTTCACCACCTCCAGCAAAGGGCCCCCAGAGGAGTCATCATCGCGGAATTGTGGCCTAAATGGGGAAACATGATTTAATCCCACCGCAGATTCCGTTTGTGCGAGGTTTTTTTCAGTTTGCGTTTGTTTCTGGGGCAGATCAAACATAATTGAATTATGAAAATTTTACGAACCGGGTATATTTGTTTAGGTTGTCCCCAAAAGCGACTAACTACTTGATTCTGTAGTGATGAGTTGTCAGCCAGTCTGTTGCCTAAGTTGAAAGCTTCTAAAAATACTTCATCTAATACTTTTATACTATTTATATTGCGAGTCTAAATTAGGGTGATTACGTACGTGTATGTTGTTCGTATATTCCTAGGTGAAAATATTGATTAATAGTAGATTCATAGACTAGGGTGGAAGAGAATCAATTCCCGAGGTAGTTAGACGCCCGAGCGCAGCGAGGGCGGCTATAGTCCGAGAGGAATTGATTCTTCTACCCGTGGCAATGACTCTACTTTTCATTTAGAATATGAGGAAAATAAAACTAGTTGTTAATACAAACTAAGTATTTATTGTTAATAAAGTAGGTACCTATTTAAAATTAATAGTCATATT
The DNA here is from genome assembly GCA_029255725.1 of Scrobipalpa atriplicella. NCBI lineage: Eukaryota > Metazoa > Arthropoda > Insecta > Lepidoptera > Gelechiidae > Scrobipalpa > Scrobipalpa atriplicella. Next base: position 66,033 of record JARACY010000975.1, on the reverse strand, counting down.
GGTACAATTATTGAAATTAAAAGTAAAATTTTTTTAATTTTGTCGCGGCACTCGCATCGCAAGTTTGCGCTAAATTCACACTGGCCAGTGACACTAGCTGGTTAAAAAGTCACGACATTTCATAAAGTTTTTTTTTTTCAATATGAAAAAAAGTCTTCACAGCTGACAGCAATTCAAGCAGTTCTATTTTTAAAGTTCATTCCCGCCCTAGGGTGGGGATGAAATTTGTATGAGTTATTCCTTCCCTGTGAAAGGAAAGCAGCATCTTCCACCCAATAGTCAGATCAAAACAACACTACTTTCCGAGTATGAGAAATGAAAATAAAAATTCAACCTGTTTAAGTAGGTAGGTACTTACTATTCACTGTAAAAAAGATAATGTGAAAAATGATGATTGATTATATAATGTGTATTAAAATTGATCGTTTCTTTTACAGGTACATGCAAAGAATTTAGTTAAAGCTAAGTTATTTACTTATCAGCACTCACCACACACTATACGACAATCAGGTTTTTTTTTTGGGTATAACTATAGCACATAGAGCGCGGCGGACATGGATCCTCTGATATGGATTCTGTAACGACCACTATAAAAGACAGCGACCGCGTCCGCCGAATCAAGTAATTCAGCCTGCAATGTCCTAATCAAACTGGGGAAAATGTTACAAAATAATAAATCACCAAATATCAACTTTGGAATCGAACCCAGGACCTCCGGATCGAGAGCCCATGGCTCAGACCATGAGACTACGGAGGCAGTTAATAAATGGGTGCTTGATTGGTTCCAAACACGTCAATTCGTTACCATTAAATACTGGCGATCAAACTGTTACCTAGATTCGTTATATCCAGAGGGATTCCAGAGGGATCTGATCGCCAGAAAGACATAAATTGGACACCGCAATGACATTTATAGACTATCCGACTGGGTGTCCAGTCGTGTCCAGGCTACTGCTAGTATCATACGTCACATAAGATCAGGCAACGTACAGGATATTGATTGGGCGTATTCAGTATGATAATGTTCTAAAAGATGATCATATTTTTTACATTCCTACAAAAAGAAATTTGAAATACAGTAAAGTTCCAAAGCTTTTCTATTTTAGTTTCCGCCAATCCTTATCCATCATCAGCCTGTCCACTGCTGGACATAGGCCTCTCCCATGGCACGCCACTCAGCTCGGTCTACAGCCGTTCCCATCCATCCAAATCCTTATCCAACGTGAAGTAATTTTTGACTTCTAATTACTTTAATTGTTATAACTAGACGTCAGCGACATCTATCGTAATACATAATTATATTATAATCAACAGTTTCCCCAAGAAACAGATACCTACCGACAAGGCATTTCTAAGAAAACAAAATGGCGGATCATATTTCTCATGTCGCAGCGTCGCTCGTTGCACTTAGCAGATGCATTCTAATTAATTATTTCCCCCGTCTTTTGTCGGCCAAGAACGGAGTGATAAAAATCTTGCGGAAAAGCGCCATTTTTCTACGCTACTACTTTTAGTTTCCAGTACCTATTTTTTTTTCATAAAGGACAGTCTCGTTACGAGAAAAAAGTCTTTTGTATTGTTGTAGAAAATTTCTGAGAAATATGCTTAGGTTAGGTAATTTGTTTTCACAATTAAGTGATATCTCATTTTATTTTCCACTGTTTCCATAGAATTTGGGTATTTTGGGTTATGATATTACTATCCCACGATAAAGCGTAATCTATGTGATATGCCCTGTAATATTCTATGATTATCTTCTAAATCCGTGCGACATTTTCAGCGTTATCCCTTTACGCCAAACAAACAAGAACTTTCGTATTTACAATAATAGTGTGAATTTCCACTATTCGGGTGGATGCCAAACAAAGCAACTTCAATCAAAGTATCAATGCGTGACGTTCCGGGATACAATGTAACAAAACAAAGAGCAAAGAAAAGACAAAGGAAGGATAGAAGAATTCCGCCCAATCCAATACCGGCGAACCGAAGTTTTAATGGGACGAAAAACTATTAACAAAGGAGTTCTGACGTCCAAGTCTTGTGCTGAAAAGACGGGATGGTAACTGTCCGTGATTGTTACACAAAGTTATTTATACAGGTAGAAAGTGGGTAAAAAGTTTTTAGGGATTATAGGCATTATGAACAAGGGTTACATAAACACTTGCTCACAAAAGATATATAATACATACATTCTTAAATGCAAACTTTTTTATCGTTTTAGTGGTCTATGACCTTGATAAAAGAAAATTCATAAAAATTGCATGTTGAGCTGGTGGGACAAAAACCAAACTTGCAGTGCAAATGCTACCCATATTTTACGCTTAGAAGTATCTTAATCAAAGAGGTATAAGTATAAATAGGACGTTGACTTTCAGCTTAGAACGTAAACTAATACAAACCTGACTCTGTTCGCTTCATTTATTATCTAACAAAACTCGGATTACCAAATTATCGTTTCGTATAAAATTATCAACTAGCTCATAATCCGCAAATCGAAACCAGCAGATTATCTCAAATGCAAAATGACCAATTTCGGATTAATTGTACCAAATTGAGTTTTAGGTTCCAATCTGATGCATTTAACCGTGGTTTAGTGGAAATTAATTGGATTTTATCTACTGGTGTAAAGGGAATACAGGTAAATACGACAACAATGTTATACTCTACAATAGTATTTGTTGAAAATAGATAATTTCATAATAAGTAACTGAAATTACTCACAATATTTTTTTTAAACTTTTACTTAGGTAAAACAGCTCTTTCAAGGCTGTCATGCTCTGTTTACCCTAAAAGAAATAAAGGTATGACTATATGTACACACTCTTGGCGGATTCAGATGGATACCTATGTAAGTGATATTGACAACATTTTTTTTTGTTCTACGCAGCGTCGCAGCCAGTGCTACGATTCATTAATGAACTGCTACGAACATTCAATTTTTCGTAGCAAGTTCGACACAGAGAATGCAATAAAATATCAATGAATGAATAATGCTCATAAAAACCTCTGTGCTAAGTAGTGAGACAGAAATAATAAGGAGCAGCTATTTTCCTTATTTTTCTTTATTTGTTGGGACAAATTGTTCAGTTTCATAATTATGTACATTCGTCTGAATAAAGTTTTCTACTTTTATTGTAGAGTGCTTTCAGAAGGCCTGAATCTTTGTTTTTCTTCACGAAAAAATAAGAAGTAAATTGGTATTCTTTGTACGCAGTAGTTAATCTTCAGAAAAGTTTCCTATAAGGACAACCTCGACGTAACGGATAATCGCGTCGTATACATACATAAAGTAGACGGGTAAATCCGTAGTATAGTTCCGTATCATGTTAAATAATTTGCAATATCCGTCCCAAACAGCACACTGAAGTGGTTACCGACTCACTCAACCCTATATCCTGAAGGATTAATATCATACCCAACCGAATTGAATAGTCAATAGAGCAAAGCCCGTTCGCTTGTATAGCCACGCTCCCAAACGTGGTCGGATTATACGACACCAATTTAGGATGGATTACCCCGCAAACATGGGAGATATAACGGGTTTGCTGAAACCCTGAAATTAATGTAAAGTGTGATTCAATTAGGTTGAGGTCAATCATAATGGATGTGCTTTGGGTTTAAAAACTCTGACACCTCGGTTAGTCGGGTCGATCTATATGAAACCCACACAACAAGAAACATATCTCTTTCAGAAAGTTACAGTGCTATCTTAAACTTAGTAAAAAAAATGCGTTTACCAGAATTAGGGGTATTAGGTAATATTTTAGCTAATTTTACCTATAATATTTCCACAACCAGACTCGATAGCAAAATTACAACACCGTCTTCCAGCTAATATAGTTCAAAAGGCTGTTACATAACCTAGGACATTACCAAGTCTATAGCTAGGTCTAGAGCGGTTTTATAGCAACAGGCTAGATTACGTCCCCGGCTGGAGGTACCAGGTTATGTAACCTCTGATAACCTCTGACACACAGCTGGAGAGATCAGAAAGTTTTTAAGGTTTGGTTTTAATATTATTTTTATATACTTATGGGCAAAAGAATATTCTGATCTTCTTCCTCCATGCTATCATCAAACTCTATTTTTAAAGGCTTTTCCTGTCTAGTACAGTGAACAACACAAGCGAATTCTTGGACGACCTCTCTTCTGATGCGTCTTACGCATAAGATGGCGTCAGCTTACATAAGATGACGTGTCAGCAGACGCGGCTGACGTACATGGCGTAGGTCTAGCTAGTGTGAAACCATCAGATGACATAGCGTCACGTCATATATAAAAGAAGTGTGAACCCACCTTTATTGTCTCTCTACTGGCATGAGAAGCAGCACACTATGTTGTTTTATCAAGGAGCCAAAAGCTATATATCTCTCTTTTCTAAGCTCGCCAAAGTTCAATCCCGTGTGTAGTATAGCTGATAAGCTTTATGTAAGCCCGATCCGCCGCAGTTGCTTAACCGATACCACTGGTTTAACCCCACCACTGGTTTCACCCTCCAACTAAACGTTATACAAACGACCTGTTAAAAGGGTAAGGGTCCAATACAAACATGTCATTAATCAATCAATCAACCAAGTTTTGTATAGATTAGTTTCTGAATACGTAAAGTAAATACAGATATCATCTTATACGTATGTAAACATAAGGAACAAACTGTAATGAAATATTTCCGCCCCGCGGTTGAATAAGTTTTTCCGTGGGGATGAAGTAGGTACTTTATGATTTATGATTAGAGAGGGGTTGGACATTTCAGCCCAACAGCCACTGCGACCTGTAAAGATCTATAAATTGTAGCTAAAACTGGAGATGAAGTACTTAGCATATATGCCGGTCTCCAAGATCAAGGTACCATCTATCTCTCTGCCAAACATTAAAATTCGTTAATCCCTGTGAAAGAGCAAGAGACAAATAGAATTACAATCCACACTTTATAGTAAATATCCTAAAGTAGGTACTGTTCAATACTGGTTATTTCTATCAAATTTTTCAACATCAATATTATTCATTTGGAATATAAGTAGTTGGAATATAAGTAGACGTTCAATATAGTAGCCAACATTAATTAGTCCGATATTACATTCCAAGCACCACTTCAAAAATATGAATGAGGTGAAGTTTATTACAAATATTGATATTCTAAAATAGGTTTAGGTTTCAATGTTTGCAAACGTTTGGTCAAACATTCAATAGTTCATCAAAATATTAAATTATTTTAAAGTGGAGCTCAATTTCAATAGAATGAAATACGCAAGAGATTTACATTTAATGTGGATTTTTTCTTTCTAATAAAAACATGTCCCTAATGACTGTAATAATTTTGCGTGACTCCTTTGAACTCGATTTCACCCTCGATAATGATTAATAATGGAAGATAACTACAATTTTCACAAAATTTTCGTCAAGGCAACATTAGATTGAAGTTTCCAAGAACTAAATTTGCTAGAAAACCTAAAACTTTGAGGTCTAAAACTTATGGGCACTTTCTATTAACCTACTTTCCGAACCACTTAAGAACATTCAAAACAGCTGATAAGCGTAGTTTGCCTACCCACGTAACTGTCCGAAACCTAGGGCAAAGTTAGGTCTAACTAATTAAGGGGTTACACTAAGACGGCACTCACATGGTGAGGTGAGACAAGTTGCAGCGACATGCGTCATGAAGATTTTAGTAGGAACGGCGTAAAGAAAAAAATATACAGATAGGGTATTTCGATCCCAATTCCTTCTTTATTTCACACAGTTCATTATGAGACGAACTGCGACTGCGATTGTCACTTCACCATCACGCGTCTGAATGGTGACGGGAAATAGACTAAATGCACCCAGTGGACATTCCGGTAAATGGACCTTCCGTGCCTGAGGGACTCTGTATTGTAAAGATGTTGGCAAAAACACCATGTCGCTTATGTTTTCATAAAATAACTGAACAAAGATGGGCTACGATTGCTAAAAAAATGTATATATCTTTATAATAATGATAAGCGGTAAACATTGGTTTTTAAAAGGCAAATTTTCAAAATGGATTTTCACGTAAACAGTAGATCAAAATATCCAAGACACTGTGTTTATTATCAAAGTTGCACGCAGGAACTCACATTGTCGCACGATACGCCGTCAATCGTATGGTCGCAGTCGCAAATCGCTCTAACCACACACTGCCTTGTGAAAACCGTCTTAGTGTTCAAGTTTAATGCACTCCGGAACAGGTAGTTTGTCGAGCAGATTGAGAGGCATGTGAAATTGCAGTGTCCTCGTATTAGTTTGGAGTTCTCGACCGTTCTCGACGGTTCTCGATGGTTCTCGAATGTTCTGGACAGTTCCGAATTGCCAAGTTTGGCGAGAGCATTTGCAGTTTGATAATTACTGATCCATTGTAATAATCTGAGTAAGTGGGTTAATAATTTATTTGGTATACCTAGTTTGACCAGTGATAATGTGTAGCAGTGCTTTTGAGCATTAAACTATTATTATTGACTTTGTTATTAACTAGCTCTCTACCGCAGTTTTACCCGACTTTGTCCTATTTCAGGATTTAACCATTATGTGAGCCTATGAGTGAGTAATCACAAAAACCTAATCTTCTATGTTTGTTTACTTAGGTATGTTTGATACGGATTAACTCAAAATCTACTACTTAGGTACATCAATTTTCAAAATCACCAAGAAAATGAAAAGTTTAACCTTGCTTCTCTAACACCTGGTATGTTTAGCTTTACCTATCCCATTAACCTGACTAATTCCCAGCAGATCTTATGCACACAATGGCTCCTAAATTACGCAACGCTGTCGCATTGTAATTAGATAACTCTGTCCAGTTAATAGCGTATCCCTGTACGGATTATGACTGATCACCAATAATCCCAAACAGGGTCACCAGCTCAGCACTCCATGTATCCGACCGTTGGATGTCGGATGGGCATCTAAATAGTCGGTCCTGCGCCTGATTTATCTCTGGTCGTGTCAGTCAGTCTGTCCCATCAGAAGAAGAGGTTGGAGGAATAGAGAGTGCACTTGTGTGTTGCGCAAACACTTAGGCACCAGAAACCAAGTGCCAAGCAGATGGTTAATCTACAGAAGATTGACCGCCGTCACCGAAAATCGTATTTTCTGCTATAATTTATAAACTGACAGCCCTAACTAATTCTCTGGTGCTTATTGATTAACAACTGAACCGCGTTAGCTCTATAGTTTAAATACTACTAACCTAATATTTTGGTGAAACGTGTAGGTTACGTGGTAAAATTACTAAACCTAAATATGTTGTAAGCAAATCTTTTGTATTTTTTTCTGTTAGTCCTAAACAAAACCTGCTTATAAATTCCTTAAGGCTACATTTTTCATTTTGGAAAAAGTAGAACGTGAAGTTAAAAAGGCATTTCTCTGAATTCTTTTGCCTTTTTACAGAGCAAAGTTTGTAGGGATCTCACCTTTTCATTCGAAAACTTTTCAAATTAAAACAAAAGTTTGAAATTTTTAAACGTTTCGTGATTGTTGCGAGGGAAAATAATAATTCCACCGTTTATTTACCTACCTACTTTTTGGAAAATTTATGTTCAGGTTGACTGAGTATTAAAAGGCCATACAATACATAAAATCTTTCTAATTTTAATACCGATGACAACCTTAAAAGGGATTTTGTAAAGCGAGCATACCGAAACTCCCGCAACCCGCAAAGTATGAATAAAAAAGATCAAAATAATATGATAAAAATTTGGTCCTCCATAGAGTCAGGTCCTCCATTGAATAAACGAATATTTCACATATCACAGGCGAAAGTCGTTCAGATTCACGAATGATCTACTTCGGCATTGATCTTTAAAACTAATGGAGTCTCACCATGTATTTTCTTCTCCCCAACTTTATTCCTTGGTTCTGGAGTAAGCTAGAGTCCCGTAATTACACAAACGATGCAGTTAGGTGCAGTGCTGCAGGGCAACTTTGCATTATTAGCAACAACTTGCGTTATTAATGTGCCTGTGTTACTTGCTAGCTTTGCTTCTACGGTAAATTTCTCTTTGTTTACGTGGCACTGATGGTGATTGATAGAAGTGACATCTAATAATATAAAATTGTAATCAATATTTGTTGTACATGTTGACTTATGTGGACCACTATCTTTAAAGATTTCTTAGCAGGCCACTTACTATAGAATAATTTTGTTAATAAATAATTGTGTTACTATAGAATAACTGTGTTTTTGTTGTTTAATCTCAACGAAGAACTACAGAAAAACATGACGCTATTCCAACCTGCTACCGCTGCTGTCATACTCGTACTCGTGTGTCACGTATGCCACTTCCATTTGATTCCTGTTCTTGCGCCTCGGGGTCGGTAAGTTCAGTTGAGGCATATAATACGTAACACCGTAACACGTAATAGTTGAAGTTCACCGGATTCTTACCTGTTACTTACTAATAACGTGAGCGTGTTAGTTTCATAACAATGTACCCGCAAAGTTTGTGTATTTTAGGTTAAGTTTGATATACAAATACATTACATAATTTGGGGTACTTTACGGCCCAATTAGCACAATGAAAACATCTGCATATCTAATCACACCTTCAGTAAAAAATTGTTTAGGAGAAACTAAGTAATATTTAAAAATGATCAATTAAGTAAAATTAACTAGGTGTACCTAAGTACTAATATTTTATTCATTACCTACTGACGTAACTTAAATTGTTTGTCTGATTGTTATCCGTCAGAAAACGTCAGAAAAAAGTCCGGAAAAAAGAAGACCGTTAAATCTCAAGAAAACAATTTTGCCGTAACAAAGTGCATTTCATAAACCTAGGTCATAAAATCCACAATCTAGACTAGCATTTCATAGCCTAGCTACAAAGTGGCACTTGGCCCATCACTGGCGCTTTGCATTTTAGAACCAAAATTGCAGTAGACAACAATATTCCTTAATTTAATAAGTTCAAAGACGCCGACGGTGCAACAAGCCGACCAATGAGATTGCTTGGTCGGTCTTAAGAGGGTTCGGGTGGGGTATGAGTGTCGGAGGGAGGGTGGTTATATTAGGTGTAAAAAGATTAACTGATTATTTTTTATGGTGTGAGCCTATCCATGAAACTAAACAACTTAATACAATACAATACAATACAAAATACTTTATTGCACTTAAGGAGACAAATACACAGTAATACACAAACAACATAACAAAAGTACAACATAGGCGGCCTTATTGCTAAGGTAGCAATTTCTGCTTAACTCAAGGAACACGGGTCGGATTATAAAAAAAAATCTCTAGGAAAATTATGCTAGTTAAAAAGATTACCTGCGACCAAATTTTAAGATGTGGGTAAACCTATCCATGAAATTGAAGAACAAGGAACATAGTTCGAAATATGAAAAAAATCTAGGAAAATAATGCCAGTTGAAAGTTGCCCAATATTTCTTTCAAAGGGCGGGATCTGATGATAGGATGAAATTGATGGAATTTCAAATTGAAGGAGGTTTATTTTTCATTTAAAAATAATTAATATGCTCAAATCAAAGTGGGTTAATACTTGTTTCTAGAAATTTGTCCTTTTCACTGAAGCTTACTTTAAGTACCTAACCATTTTCGGTAATTGTTTGTCTGATGAGCTCTAGTTCTCTGAAACCATTTTTTTTTAAATAGCTACGTAAACAAGTTTATTTGGTAATTTATTTGGTGGTTTCCATTCAATTTCAGTAATGCTATTAATACCAATAGTTCGGTGTAACTTCAAATTCAGTAGAATCAATCTGGGTTTATCAGAGTTTGAATCGACAATTTTTATCGACAATCTCAATAAAAATTGTATATTAACGGGAACACCTTACTGTTGAACTACCTGTAATATTTTGTCAGAAGTCGTGAAGACTCCTTTTATTTGTTGACGCTCTGCCTTCCCCGTAAGGGACTTAGCGTATCTGGTAGAGATATAATTGCTTGTATTACTCTAAATGTTGATGAACCAATAAAGAAATAATAATGTCTGCTGTACGTACATTGCTGTAACTGGCACCCCGCCCGAATCTCTCAAGCCTTCAATATTTCAGTAAAATGCAGGCGGCGGCAACGCTGGAATTCCTTTACGTAGCGCACCGTTCATATTTAACGTTAACGGTGATACGGTTGAGTCTTCCCCAAATACTAATGAAACTGAATTCGAGTTTGCTTTGTGTTTCCATTTTGCTTATTTTGTCAGTTATGTAAGAGAAAAGTGAATAAAAGCGCAGAAGATGTAGGTGGCGGAGAACATTCGTGAAATATTTTTCATACAAAAACGCTCTATAAAATTAGGTAAAAAAAGCCGTGTAGTCGATTATGCCGTCGTCCGTCCGTCTGATCTGATACTTCTTTTACATTTTCATGATAACACGCTTGAATACCTATTCATTTAGATGTAGATAACAAGACCTCTTAAAAACTGTGACACATAAACTCAGATCAATGAATAAGGTAGATAGAGTACTGCGAACAGACAAATGAAGCCAGAAGAAATTTGTGAACTTTGAATACGGTACTATTTTTCTACTAACTGAGCGGAAAAACCGAAAAAAAATCCTAATGGTATTCTAAAAGTGGTATTCGAGTATATTGCTATCGATTCGTTGAGGGTACGACTTAACTAAATCTTGACTAAAATCTCGTGATAGATAATGACAGGTATACTTAGACTACTATAGTTAAGTCATGACTTTTGCAACTACGAATTTCTACCATTGTCAAACAAAAAGTGAATTTATTTACTTGACTTCATTTTGATTGTTCCCAGCGCTCTATCTAACTTATTCCTATGTCTGAGCAAATTACGTGCTCTATACGACGTCGCTAAAAGCCAAGCCAATAAAACGAAACGTATAAGCTTTTATTACACTATTAAATTGTAACGCACTCGTTGCTCGTACGAATATACCAGTTTCAATTACCATCTCGATTGGGTCGTGTGCGAATTGGATTTTTATGTGTTGGGAATTAAGAGCTTCTCTATTTCATTATTTTTATTGCATATTTTGTATGTTGATCCTTTTTTGCTATGAATATGTGAGTGGAGAGTATTTCCTTTTAACGCATAAAACCAAAAACGCAAAATACCTAATCATAAAAGCAAGCAACTACGCATAAAACCAACTTTTAACTCAGCTGTTTTTATCCAATTTCATAGTTCTTTGATTTCGTCGACAACAATCAGAATACCGGTCAAATAATATATTACTTAACATTAAAACGAAATAAAATATATTTGATACTTTCAGTGGTAGGCTGAACATAGAAACCAAAAATACCACGCGGGCGGGATTAGAACCTACAACCCTAACGTGCCGCAGCTGCGTGTTGGGCTGCGTGTCCTAAACAACAGTAAGCCACATGTCAAATTGATTTAAGAGCTATGAATATCATGGATTTTATTTTCCTATTATAATTTGTTTTCGAAATTGACAACCCATATATTAAAAAAAAAACAGTCCTTCAAATTAGCGACCCTTATTTCGTCCCACCGTGTAAAACAGCTGAAACTTCAGAAACATCAATTTGTAAGGCAAATCTTGTTTCTATCCTAACCGGAGTTTCTGATCAATGTGTATATAGGTCGAATTAATTTCAGAGCCGTGGTTTCTGTGCAACCACAACGACGGAACCCATTATGTAGACATCAAAGATCGCCGCCCAATATGGCCGAAAGTAACCAATAGTTAGGCATAGTGAATGTGTAGGATAATTTCAAATTGAGTGAAAATGTTTTAAGGTTATGTTGAAACTTTTTGAGACCGAGACTTCCTTTATTCATAGGTATCTGTTTTTTATTACTATTTTAATATAATATTTAAAAAAATACAGTAAATAAAAGAGTAAAAATCTTTCTGGTGAAATAGTAAAAAGGAAGGTAAATAAAAAAAATTGATGGAATTACAAGCACAAATAAAAAGACTTACTTAGTGAAGTGAAAGGAAGGTAAGTTGTAAGACTTTAGTGTACCTGCATTGTAAATTGAAAAGATGCAAGTGCTAGAAACCTCTGGAAAATTCAATTCTCCAAAGAATTTCAGTACCGATACTCTTTTGAAGAAAACTCTTAAAGGTTTCTCGGCGAAAGAGTAAATAAAAAATATCGTGAAATGGTTTTTTAAAACAACTCTTGTTACTGGCAATCATTCATTCAGCTGCTTTCAATACGAGCGGCCCATTGAATTTTCAACGTTTATTGAGAAAAAATGTAAAAGAAAAGAATATAAATCAAGCAAAAGTATAAACAGCGAGGCGGCATGAATACAAATTACAGATTCATTTGCAAACAACACTCCATACGAATGTAAAGGGTGCGGTATGGTACCATACTTAGGGGATACAGTACCTATACAGGGTGTAAAAAAAAGTACTACGTTCCTTAAACCACATGTTCTATTAATGATACCAAACAACTTTCCCAAAGCACAAAAATTTTAGCTCGAAAAAAAATTTTGCCTTTTCCATACAAAGATGCTCTCCGGGATCTGCAGTTTTTTATGGAAAAGGCATTTTTTTTTTCCAGCTAAAATTTTTGTGCTTTAGGAAAGTTGTTTGGTATCATCAGTAGAACACGTGGTTTAAAGGAACGTAGTACTTTTTTTTACACCCTGTATACTTTATAGGCAGCTCTCAGGGTAGTATTCGGTAAATAAACATATTAACCGTAAGTGGGAATGCGCCCTGCGAATTTGCTTCGGTTTGTTTGGTCCAAGATAAAAAAAAACACTACATTCATTTATTAAATTCCTTATGACGTGTTTGAGCAAATTTTATATAGCAATGATATTATAACCTCGTAAAATACATGGATATGCAAACGTGTGGTTCTTTAGTAGGTAGGTAACATTAAAAATATGCAAATAATAAGTATACCTACTTTTGATAATAATTATCAAATATTATATACAGGTTTTGATATAGGCAGGTAAACGCCGATTTATAACGATGTCAACAGTGTAAACTTTAAGAGGTCGATCATTTAACGAAACTGAACAAATTTCCCATAGCAATTCTGGATGACAACCTTGATCAAAAAAATTACCTATAGATATAATATTTTTTCTGCTTATCTCATTTTTAACGTACACTTTTATACACCAAAATGGAATTCGCCACCAGCTCATGCCTTTTCCCTCAATACCTCAGGCTTTCCTCCACACGCTTCCTGAATGTTTAATTTTATTGAATTCCGATTGAAGCCTCGCTCCGGCCCTGTAATGGCTGAAGCATATGCTGGTGAGGCCCTGATAATATCCCTGTAATGCAATATTTTTGTATTTATATTGTCGTTCGCATACACTGAGAAAAATGACATTTTGGCGTAATCTTAAAATATCGTGATATCGGTGTAAAATAGGTGCGTTGTCATAAGAAAAGGAGATAATAGCTCAATATCATGCCATTTTTAAAACGTGTAAGATGTAATCAAATTATTTGGGTAATTAAGGTAATATTATGATGCTTATCACCTTAAAAACTGGTCACTTAAAATAATATTATTTTCTTCATACAACAACACTCAGTAATCGTAAATAAAACACTTTCTTACAAATTTGAATGATACTCATAATTTAGATTATATTTATAAAATACAATGAAAGTGTCACCGTATTTAATGCAGATTTCATATTTTATATGAAGACGTATCTCTTAAAATATACTGAAGTCACCATATTGTAGGTAATAGGGTAGAATACTATAATACGATTACTGAAAGTCATATTTAAGAGGACCTTCATCAACTTTTGTATGATTCCTACAAATTTACGATGACACTAATCAACTTTCTGAGATTTCCTACTACATTAGTATTTCTTTTAACTTCCCTGAGGCGGGATGGTAAATGAGAATATTATAATCATAGAGATTCTTCGATGCTGGACTGGAAGTGATAGAAAAACATAGAATGTGCCAGCTGCATCTCCTGCCGGGCATGCTGTAAAAATCAGCTAAGGGATTCGAGGGTTTCAGTATTCTAATTTAGGCGATGGGCTGACAACCTGTCACTATAGCAATATACAGATCTATCTGGAATAACCCTCAAAACTTGTCAAACGTGGCGGAACGACCTTTGATTAGGTCGATTACGCTCTGCCTACCCCATTAGAGAAAAAGGCGTGAATATATGTATATGTATGTATGTATGTAGAGATATACAATTTATTTTAAAAAGATTTTGTTGCTTATAGTGTTCATACTTACAATAAAAAAATAACAGAATTCTAATTTAAAGTTCTGAGCTCGCAGTGCGCCTATTTGAAAACATAAATCAAAAGAATAATTTCATATCTTACATGAATGGAAATAGCGTGGGATTACTGCTTATTGTTTACTTGAAACTGTAGTGTAGTAGGAGGAATTAATTACAAGGAAAGGAAGGTTAGTGTAGTGAAGCGTTCACACTTTGACGGAAGCAGTAGGCCCAACTGACAGGATATATCTACTCTAATTAGATGATGCGCTATTTATAAATTAAATTCCTACGTCATTAGGTTGATGAATTATGTATATTTGGCCATACTCGAGCTTCTGATTACGCACAAATAATCCGAGAGATGTCGCTGTTAGTATCTGAAACGCGGTATCGTTGTGTTCACGGCGTTATCATAAGTAAGCCGGAGCGGTTGGTATCGGTAACTCTGGTTTCCCTTCAAAACGTATAAAATACTAGGTCATAACCCAAAATAAGAGGAAATAATATTATTTGGTATGACACCACCGAAGATGTGAGGACGTCGTCACTAAATAGTAGGAAAAATAATAGGTCATAACCCAAAATAAGAGGAAATAATAATATTTGGTATGACACCACCGGAGATGTGATGACGTCGTCACGAAATAGTAAGAAAAATAATAGGTCATAACCCAAAATAAGAGGAAATAATAATATTTGGTATGATACCACAGGAGATGTGATGACGTCGTCACGAAATAGTAGGAAAAATAATAGGTCATAACCCAAAATAAGAGGAAATATTAATAGTTTGGTAGGACATCAATGGAGACGTGAGCACGTCATCACAAAATTGTAGGAAAAATAATAGGTCATACCACGAGATATGAGGAAATGGAACATAAACAGTAGGAACATAATTAAGTAATGCATACTCATCCCACTAAATCCATGATGATATGTCCTCTTAAATGCCGTTATCATCAGCAACAGTATTATCCTCCTTATTTTTGGTGATGTCAGTATGCTCCCTACTTTACGTGAATTCATCATGTTTTAAGCTGAATTCACGTCATCTATCATTATCAGTTTTTTCAGTGTATGTTTGTATTTTCCTGGTTTTCAAATAATACACAAGTTAGAATTAATAAGAAAAAAATCTATTGTTAAGGCGTGGTGGTGTTTTTATAAACATAATGGAAACTGTGGAAACTGAATCATTATAATGTACCTACGTCGAAATGCGATGATGCACTGCGGGACTTATTGCGAGCCTAGTAAAACCCATTGTTTAACTTTAAGTATAGAAGGAAAGGAGCTGAGGCATTCAGCGTCATTTTCATCTAAATATTTAGGCTCGTATTTATAAAGCGATCTCAAGATTGAGAGCTATATTAAGTGCGGATTTGACAGGTCATTTTGTACTGAAATGACATTTCTGATACGAACTCGAACTCGCCGTCACACTTGAGAGCTGTTTATAAATACGGGCCTTAGTATTCGTTAGTTTGAGTTTCTCCGATTGTCTGGATTGTCAGTCCTTAGTTCCAACCACCTACCTACACGCTAAGATGTAGGTCGGGTTGTTAGTCGCATCAGCGTTTCTCTAATTGAACAAGCTGCTGTATCCCCGGCGGCTAGGAGCTATGGAATTTAGGCAACCGTGTTAGAATTTAGACAACCGTGATAGAATTAAGGATGGATTGTATAATACAAATGTTGCGGTAGTACGGAAGAGTGATGTAACTAAGTATGTATTACTTACACTTACATGCTAATATCTAGTTTAAAATTTTTTTTTATGTTGTATTGGAATCGAATGCACATCAGGACTAAGCTATTGAACCATTGTTTGCAAAATATTTTACAAAAGGTAGTAAATTGTTGAATTAAGGGTAAAAGGCACAATTCGGATGCAATTTGCGAACCATTTGCGAACGGAAGCGCATTTGCGCATGGTTACTCACATCACATCTGCCCTTTTTAACTACAATTTATAAATTGCAAGTACATTTCGATATTCATTGCGTGCTCTGTCAGTGTATTAATTTCCCTGGAATCGTCCTTTTCTGTTCTCTTAGGATAGACAATGAAAGGTGACCATTTTAGTCAAGATTTAGTCATTTTGTGCGCTTACGAATCGATACCAATGTGGAGCTATTTTCAAAACACATAGGTAGGTTCCGACTTTTTCAGCGGAAATACCAGTGCTATTTTAAAATCTTGATGAACTCGCTCCATCCTTGACTCCTGTTTCGGTCAAGATCAAAACCATAAAAAAAGCCTTTCTATTTACCTAATAAGAACAAGTAAACCATGGAGAGGAAAGCTATAATACTACCTACTGTATATATGACAAGTGTTAAGGTTAGATCGCACTATCGCGTAGCTGCAGCGGAGCGACGCGGCGCGGCACGGTGCGACAAGGACTGTCAAAAATGTATGAAGTGACATTGCCGCGCCGTGTCGCGCCGCTGCAGTGCCGCGTCGCTCTGCTATAGTGCCGGGTCGCGCCGCTGCAGCTACGTCTTAGTGCGGTCTAACCTTTATGATAACACGAAAATGCATTTTGGCAGCATTTTACTGTGCAATGCAACTTTAAACCGTCAGTTATGCACAATTAACGGGCTATTCACCTGCAAAACCGCGGTATTTAACTTAAATACACGTTATTCACGTTAAATCTCGTAACTCACAGTAAATTCACGTGACCCGCGTAAATTTGTTAACGTAGAGCCGTTTGTCAGCTTTCATACCCGACTGGGACCGTTTAAAAATAAAAAAACATAAGTTTATCTTAGGTGCATGACTGGAAAAGTCGAGGCGGCGGTTGACAGATTTTCTACGGAATTTCACGTTACCGCGACAACTACACTTTTGAAGCTGCGCTGCTCTGGTGTAATTTTCAATAAGAAATCTGTTCGCCGCCGCCTCGGCACCGCCTCGATCATAGCCTCGACTCTTCCAGTAGGTATGCCATGCGCAAAAGTCAGTGTAGACCTGTCTCGGTCCTCTTCGGAATTTAGGCAATATGCTGAAAACCTGTCATCACAGCAATGAATTCAATGCAGTCAACTCCAAACTAACCATCTTGATTATAATTACCTTGTGTGATGACGATAAAGGCGTGATTTTTTAAACTGTGTGTATAATGTTTATCAGCGGTTCTCCCTCAAATATTGCCAAATAGTGATATTTAAAGGCTTCGTAGTGCCAACATAAGCCGCCAAAATTAGCAGATTTGTTCCGGTACTTATTTTTTGGATCGTGTGTACAATATTAAAAATTTGTAGTGAACATCGAGTTTCATCTGTGTAAACATGATGTTTGACGTTATGTTTGAAAAATAACTGCTTAAAAGTATTTTCTTATCATATTTATTAGGTATCCTACTTATAGTTTGTTGAACCTAATTTATATTATAAAGTATCTCAAATAGGTAAAGTAGTTTATGAAATTTTTTTAAAAGCAAATGTTATTAAAAAAACTTTTGTTAACATGTTAACTGTTGTATTTTCCTAAACAAAATGTTTTTTTTTTTCAGGTAATTATCTTCCAATACCATTTCTGACGCCATCATCATTTCAACGCGGTATGTAATATAAAACGTGCATGTATGAAATTACAGCATTATGCGTCGAAGAATGTGCATAAAAACATGCTTAGACCTATACTATACAATATCTAAAAACTAACCAACTAAAACGCAACAGAGCATATTTTTCTCTTCACCTTTTGTGTAAAGTGAAGAATAAGAAATCCCGTACCAACTTCAGCTTATTTGTCACTAGAGACCGTAGATGGGAGTTTTTCTTTTCAATCCGGGAAAATTGTTGATCTCAAAAATTGTAGCTCATTTTTCCTGTTGAGATATTACGGAAAGTGAAAATAATCTGATATTCTTCTTAGGTAATTTATTTATTTCCTTGTGATGTACATTAATTAAACGACGCTACTCATCTGGAGCAAATAGGCAATTTTATTTGCAAAGATTGGATGACAACAAATGAAACCTTTCTCTTAATTGTAAGTCTGCCTACCTCGCAAGGCATATAGGCCTAATTTTATGATCCTATACCGGGTGTAAGTGAAGTAGTTCCACAAAACTGAAAGATTTGCTTAATCAACGAAACTGCACAACAAACATGAAGAAATTATTCTTCAAGTTGTTCAGTTTCGTTGACTGAGCACTCTTCCGTTTTTTGGATACCGTCACTTAGTACACCCGGTATCTTAAGCATCAATACGATTTGTAACATTCGATCTAGGTACTCTTTGAAGTGGTCCAGTAGGGCTTTTAACCAAGCCATATGGCGAGCTGTGGTCTGACAGTGAAAGGTTGTGTAATATATATTATACTCGTAGCTATAGTGGGAGCTATAATGTGGGATTTAACAGCCGTTATGGGCTGGCAACGGCAAACATAAAGAAGCTTAGTAGTACCTACAGTATGATTCATAAATCCATTCATAGTTTCGCCGAGCATTGGATTGTGAGACCGGTCGATTTACGTACGTTTCTTTACGTATTATTCGAAGTGCTACGTAGGTGTACTAAGTAGGACAAATCTTGGGTGTATTTAGAATCTTTACTGTACGTTTCATACCAATATAATGCTCATTGCTCTTACATATATTTTGTCTGACGATCCCTGTTTAACTGCCTACCGCGTAAGAGATGGCGGCTTGATTTTGTAGACGTGTGCTGTGCATGTATGTGCTAATTGATCACATCCTTCCTCTAATAATCATAACTTGCTCTCACGGCCACACTTTCCCCACGCAACTCTATATGGCCACCATATGGACAGGAATTTCGCGTCGATGCAGAATTAATATCGATATTCAATACCAGCGCATAAATATATCAGCTGGATTAACATTGCAACGGATTAAATCGTAATGGAAAACGTGTACGAAGCCGATACGGCAGTGGTTCTCAAAATTATTTGTATCGTCGACTCACTAACAAAGGTTTCAGATCCACCCTGTCTAACATGTAGAAAAAATTTTACTCAATTGCAGGAAAGAAAATCGAAAATTTGTAAAAAATTAACAACTTCTTTTTATCTTTTATGGTCTAAATTAAATTAAATTAAATACATATATTTTATTTCAGGCACAGTGTCCAATTTTTTTTATTCTACAATGCATACAGATTCATATTAGGTACATAACAATAATTTAAGTAATACAATACAATAATTATACTACCCATCATTAACCCTCCAGCATTTTTTAATTAAAGAATCCTTGTGACCTATTCTAGTGCATGATAGTGATAGTAGAGTATTTTTACGTACAGACCCATTTTTACGTGTTGCTGCTGAATTATTAGTCGTGGTGGTCTCAGTTTAAGACTTGGTGATGGTTACCTTAGGTTCGCTAGAGACCCACCCGCTGGCATGATAATACACTTTGAGAAACACTGGAAACGGGAAATGAAGCCGAATTATTTATTTTTGATGACGACCCAGTACCTACTGATTGAAATGGGGGGAAAATAATTTTCGTGTGAATCGTTTGTTTTACATTTTCTGGCTTAAAATGACTGAGCTGACGTATGAAAATGATATGTGGGTAGATTGGTGGATTACGGTGGCTGTGGTCAAATATATAATTGCATTTATTATTTTGTAGTAATTATTTAAGTAATTTTTGATAGCGGGGTTCAAGTAGCATCACCAATATAGTTCTTGTGTGTGGAGTAAAAAAATAACAATGTATGGTATGTTACATTACACATACCGTATGTATGAAAAACATGTTTCTAATTTTTCATAGTAATGTGCCTGACCGAAAACCCAGGCTTATCATAAAACAAATAGGTAAACCACGATGGCTATTAATACCCCCTTTCTCCCATGCTGGACTGGGAACGATAGAAAAACATAGAATGTTCCAGGTGCCCTTCCTCCCGGACATGCATGTAAAAGTCAGAAGAAGGGATTCGAGGGTTACCGTGTACCTATCGTCATTTAGGCTGACAACCTGTCTCTACAGCGATACACGTTACAATATACAATAACAGTTGTATGACTGTAGTGACAGGTTGTCAGTTGTCCAAAATTTTTGACAGACGTGGCGGTGGCGCCTTTTACGTGGCCTTTTTACGCTCTGCCTACCCCGAAAGGGGAAAATCCGTGACTTTATGTATGTAAGAACCCTTTAAAATATAACAGAAAATGTCTAAAGTTATGTACCAGGCTCTACATTTATCCCGACACCAAGTAATACTTGGTAAGCTGTAACTGCTCTGTCGACTAAGTAAGATCCTCTAAGCTAAGTGCTCCTTAAGCACTTACCGGTCGAGTCTAACTTCAGCGACTTCAACTGTGTCACCGGGATATTCAGCTTTTAAAACTAAGGTTTAAAGTGCAGGTGTAAGGAGCAAAGTGTTCGTACAAAATATTCTTACGTAATAAAAGATGTATGAAAGCGGAAGTTATCGTGTAGAAAACTAGAAATAAAACCAAGGTCCTTTCTATGACCAATTTCGAGGCCAGAAATCTTGAAGTAAGTATTTAGGATGCCCTACTGACTAAATATGGAGGCCAGTACACAAAATAATACAGATGCTTCCACTATTCCAGACACTGGTGCATGAACTTTTTTTTTTCTGGGTCCAGATCTTGTTTGCGATTTTTTTTTTGTAAATCCAATCCATGGTACCCTGATACAGGGAATCTTACTAGGGGTCATGAGTGAGATCGATTTTTTAATTAAAAAAAAAATACTGCTATGATACACGTTCATTTCTAAACATAGTACTCTATGAGTACTCTAAAAATTCCACCTCTGCTGACTGCCCACCTCGTAACGTAAGGGATGTAGGCGTGGCTATATGCATGTAAAAATTGAGACTTATAATTATTAAAGGGTTTGATCCGCTAACAAGTACAAATAACTCCGCGAAGGCTGCGCGTGCGCCGTCGCGGAAACGCTCCGGTCGTTAACCCGCGAAGGTCGCGCGATGACACGCGACCCGCGTGACGGATGACGTCATACATTAGCAGATCCGGTCAATGCACCCGTGGAAATTGACATGGTATGGAACGGATTTGAAAATATAAGTTGCGCATCTTCTCGCCACACTTACAACGAATCAATGAATTATAAAGTTTTTTTCTATACATTTGTATTAATTTCTTAAACCCTTCATCATCATCATCATCATCAGCCTGTATCAGTCCACTGCTGGACATAGGCCTCTCCCATGGCACGCCACTCAGCTCGGTCTTCAGCCGTTCTCATCCAATTTCTGCCTGCTTTTTACGAAGATCATCGC
The DNA here is from genome assembly GCA_029255725.1 of Scrobipalpa atriplicella. Lineage (NCBI taxonomy): Eukaryota > Metazoa > Arthropoda > Insecta > Lepidoptera > Gelechiidae > Scrobipalpa > Scrobipalpa atriplicella. The sequence goes on along the minus strand of JARACY010000975.1, from coordinate 44,591 downwards.
TCCATCTGGTTTCAGGACGTCCTACACTATGTTTGGCTTGCGGTATCCACTCTAGAACTCGTTTGCCCCAACGGCCGTCATTTCTACGACAGATGTGACCGGCCCACTGCCACTTCAGCCTACTAATTCTTTGAGCTATGTCGGTCACTCTGGTTTTATGTCTGATAACTCCGTTTCGTATCCGATCTATCAGATAAACCCTTAATCAACTTTTATGTATATTTCTTTCAGGAGGAGATAGGCTGATGTTATTCTAACCCAGCAGTTTAGTTACAGTTTGGTTACATACTACTTAATAAATAACCGCAGTTTTTTCACCTGTTTCGCTAATTTAGCGATGAGATCACCGGACATGTCCATTCCATTATTTATGCTCATTCAGTGTGACTATAATACAATTTATATAAGTATCACGTTTTGTCGGTATAACAAGAATTTTAGTATATTTATGCGTATACATTACAAAATAAAGAAGCATGTTTTTAGCCGATGTTGACGATATTTTGTTTTTGGTGAGCCATTTCTTAATAATTTTATATGAGCTCAACCTTGGATCCTAGAAATCATACATTCAGATAAATAAAATTTAAATGGACAGGACATACTTTATCATCTATATATGTTATATTGTGTTTACGCGTTGTACGCAAGATTTAGTTGCATTTTCCATTTTGATAATTTTGAATTTTAGCTACTATCATTATAATCATTAATAAATATGCTATAATAATAAAAGGATAGTAAACTACTTACCTACTTACATGTGCTTTTTCAAGTTTGAACATGTTTCCTAACTGCGTGAGTCAAGATCACGGTATCGACCACTCTATTGCATAACATGATAAAATACTACTACAAAGAAGTAAGTAGGTAGCCAAATCCTCAACCATTATGGTCATAAGCAGGCACCGTACAATACAGGATGTTAATTTACTTACTTACATAGTTACTTATCTAGATAAATAAAGGAGCACACAACTAGGTAATATATTTTTTAGTCTACTCTTAATAATTGTTTTCTTTCCCATACAAATTATCATATCAAAATGGTCATTTTGCGGAAAACATTTGTTTTTTTGTAATATTCTTATGTGGTCCCTGAAGTGTTGATGAAATAATGTCAAGGGTTCTAATCTACGGTTCGCAATTGAATTAGCACCCTGTATAGATCCTACTTACGTGACACATCTGTTTCTGAAAATGTATTGAAGGTCATGTCATGATCATGACATTGAATCACACCACACCTATAAATGGTGAACAGCCTGATTGTTTGTGTGTATGAATCACAATTAAATAGGCTTTGTTTTACCCTGTCAAGGTTTTGTATTGTGTAAACTATTTCCCAATTTAAAAAAATTTGGAAGCTGTTTTATACGTAGTTTAGTTACTATTATACTGGAATAAGCCCCACGGTGTAGTGGTTAGGATTAGGACCGCTGCCCCCTGTGCAAGAGGATATGATTCGAATCCCACAACGTACCAATAAGTTTATCGGTTTCCGAATTTCATTATGTATCTACGTTCATTCGGCGCTTTTACGGTGAAGGAAAATATCGTGTGCTGGATATCTCTCACATTAGTTAATATGTTAATGTGATTGAATTATTTTAGGCCGAATTGACACCATTATCAGTTTGGTAGTCTCATATTGAGTCCAGAACTTTATAACAGTTAATTAAATTAAATTGATCGGTATCGTTAGGTATATTTTTTTCTACAGAAACTAAGAAATCAAAGAACAATAGATACTGGCAAAAATCCGGCACATAAAAAAATAATAGGTCGTCAAACTTTAATTCTATTCAGACTAATTGCTCCATTAAAGCCTTGGTTCAAAGACATTGTCATGCGTGACCTTGGCGAGGTCATACACTTGGCAAAATGTGAATTCTAATAGATTTTTACGCAATTTAAGCAGTTTTTGCTACAAAAGTTGAAGTCACTGAACCCATCCGCGAACAGAGCAAGCCAAAGTACCTAAGTAAGTACCTATACCTACTTAACTTGCCTACTTCCAATCGTTAAGATTCTAACCTACTTAAAAAAAGGATTGTTCAATGTAAGTACAAAGTTCAACTTCAAAGTTAGAGTGAACAGACATGTCCTGGGTGAGCTCGCTCCATCGTCGACTCCGTCTCAGTCGCTCCCGACCTAGACTGGAGTCAAGAGCACACCAATTTCTAACAAAAAAAAAACCTAATTACTTTTTTTTTTTGAGAGAACTTCTATTCTACTATCTTTTGTCTTTATCGGTTCTTAGAGCTTAAGTGCATTAATTTATGATCTCACTAGAACTACTTTACCTTTCTCACTAGAAATTATTATGAGAAGGTGTTTTAAAAGTGTTATAGATTATATTCCAAATAGGCGACATGAGTATCGACGACAGTACAAAGGCTAGCTTTTCATATTCCAAAAAAAAAAAACCGTCTTTTACTTTTATATAAGCAACCTCGTCGAGGATTGCCATCAAAAAACATGTAAAATTTTGAAAGATTTAAAAATAATATTTTCCATTTTATTTCATTCTAAACAACACAACTAAATTACCCAACTTGTCTTCTTTACTATCGATTTTTAGATGTTGTTTCGTTCCGTATTTTTTTTTTCAGACAATCAAATTGATATGAAAATTAGAGGTTGTCTCCACCGGAAAGAAACATGATGGAAACTTTCATGTTACGAAAATGAAGGTTTCGTGTACTTAATTATTACATTTCAGCATTTTGAATAGGTGTATGATATGATATGACAAGTGCCTCCGTGGTGTAGTGGGCTGAGCCATGGACTCCCGGTCTGGAGGTCCTGGGTTCGATTCTCAGGGGGACAACACATATATTTGTCTATTTATCACTTGGTGAGATTATCCCTTGTTTAGTTTGGTTAGGATGCAGGTTGAGTCATCTGATTGTCTGGATAGTGACGCTATCTTTGATAGTGGTCGTTACACAAACCATGTCAGAGGTCTATTAGCTGTGCTATTAGACGGTTTAAAAACTCTACACCAAGGTTCATCAGGTCGATCGGCTCGTGTTCTCAAACGACAAGAAGAAGAACGGTTTTGTGTAAATCCCACCTAGGATAATGCGGTTTTCTGTCCCATAAGTTACTTAGGCCCGTATTTATAATCAGCTCTCAAGAGTGACAGCGAGTTTGAGTTCGTATCAGAAATGTCATTTCAGTACAAAACGATCTGTCAAATACATATTTAACATTGCTCTCAATCTTGAGAGCGCTTTATAAATACGAGCCTTAGTATGTAGAGACAGTGTTTTACACTATGTCTGTTTGCGGTATGAAAAAAAAATTGCTCCTCGAAGAAAATAGCATCTCACAAAGCTGCTAAGCTACTCGAAATTGTACAAAATTGCACTAAATAAAAAAGGTTACACGAAGCCAGGCAAGTTTTCGTGTCCAAAAACCGCCACAAGACGCCATAATTGTGTTTATGACAGAACAAAGAGGAGCTGTCTACAAATATAATGAATCTTGCGTGCACCTGGGCGTAACTGTTATTTATTTCGCCGCCAGAGGGCGGTGAACAATGAAAATGGGGAAAACTATTATATGGCTGGCGAAAGAATGGGATGGTGCAAGTTACAAAGAAATGTATGCTAGGTATTAAGGCCTAGTGTTTTAGAAGGTATATTTTTCCTTTCGATACAGCTTATAGTGGGCTTTGAGTTTTGTCGTGGGTGTGACTTTAGTTTCCATTATCTTATTTTGATTGTAGTATGATAGGGTCTAATATATTCAGTACGTAATTAATTTGTAATTATTTTTAAACACATTTCGTTGCCATTTGACATGAAATACTGCGCGATTCCATGAATATCAGAATGACGACCACAAAAAATGTAACATCACTGTAAACTGATAGGGGTGGCTCAGTCAACGCAACTGAATAACTTCCACTAGGTACTTCTTACAGGAAATTGGCGGGAATCTGTCCCTTATACACCCCGTATACGCTGGTATTTATTTTGTAAACGCACAAAATTACTAATTTGACTAAAATTGTCACCTGTCACTGATGACAGATAAGTCATGCTTTCCATAAATCGATAGAACCACAAATTAATTATGAGCGCGGCGGGCGCATAGAACTGTCCAACTTCTAATAATAATGGTTTATGGTTGACCGAAACAATATAAATTCGACTCTGGCATGAAAAAGGTTCTCCCACACTACACTAGCTTTTCACTTGTACTGGACGAAAACACAAGAAAAATAAGTCACCGGCCGACTTCACCTCGGGGCCTATCTCTAGTCAGGGCCACCACTTACTAGTTTTCTTTTGATTTGTGGACTAACCCAGTGGGACCCAACTTGCCCGGTAGGAACAAGAAAAAAATTACTAGTAATAAAGTTTCGACTTTCTTCTTTCGGGGCCACAACTTCGCCGCTTGGAAACCTTATAGGTATCTTTTTGTTAGAATGACTGAACTTATTTTCTTACGTATCGTTTTTGAGTAAGAAAAGACAGTATAGTACTTTTTCTGTGCAAATAAATTTGATAAAACTTGCATGATATGTAAGTATGTCGTGTTCGTGTCAACCAATTTTCAAAAGAGCTTGCTGAATTTCTAAGTAGGTATAAAAATAAATGTAAACAACCCGATAACCTTTATTTAAATACCAACGTATTACATCGGATATTTTTATTTAATAACACATGTAAAAAAAGTGTTGGCCATTTTATTTTAGAAACATGTTCTTCAATTAAAAGACGTAAAAGATTGTTTACCATCATTTGGAAATACAGAAGACTGAATTAAAAAGAATACACACATACAATCACGCCTTTATCCCTAATCGGGTAGCAAGCGTCAACGACCCAAACAAAGAAACGAAACGAAAAATAATTTGTAATAATATTATAGTGCCAACCCTAAAGAAGTTACGCAACACCCTAGCGACGACGTCACACATAGCCAACAATCGCTCAAATGTATCCTACCTCATTTCCTCCACACTATAGGGAGATCTATCTAGGGTAGGTAGACTTATGAAAGGTAGTTTGTATCGTAAGTGAAGTTTAGATAAAATAGACGCCATTTTATACTCGGTCGAAGAAAAATTGTTTTAGCTCAAGATATTTTGCAACGGGTATCTATGGTTAAATGTGGGTTCATCGGGTCGTTGGTCGACTCGAAAAACCCACTCGATAAGAAGACGAGTGCTATGAGTTTTCTATCCGAAGTTAGTAGGTTCGAATATCATATCAATTTTGTGCGATTGTTTAAAGTTTGCAGTCAGCTGCAATAGTCAGCATATTGTATGGAAAGCCCAATTTTAATTTATTGATATCTCTACCTATGTTCCTAGGGGAAAGTTGTTCAGTTTTATGGGTTGATGCATTAAATAAATATTGTGTACATATATTTTTTATTATGTATTTTGTAACTAAGGGCGCGTTCCCTCTCTTTACCCTTAGGGATTTATTACCTACGACATAAGTCAAATACTTATTATACTTTTAGGTACATTACAAACTAAGCTTTAAATAAATGGCATAAAAGCATAAAGAGGAGAATTGTGTAGGAGATCTGCGTAGTCCCTTTTTTCGCCAAGTTCATTAAAAGCCATGTCGCACAATACCAAGACAAGAAAAGCTACAAGACCTTGAATCCTGTCGTCAGTGTGTCGGAGTGTATTTACCGACTCGTTAGCGGCTGTAGCGACCGGCGGCACGTCACGACCGTGCCAATAAACACGTAGGGATACCACCTATTCCAGAGACGCTTTGACATGCTGGGTAAACTTAAAAGGTTATGTTTTTATTAGTACCTTCATACAAATACCTACATAAAATCTTTACGACGTAACTAAATCGACAACGACCTAATTAAAAAAATCACTATGCGAAACTGCGTCACATATTTTTGGACTTTTGGAGGTATAGGTAATAGAGCACAATTAGAAGAATGTTCATTACGTCTTTCGTTCGCAAAAATTAAATAGACGTAACTCCCCCATCGTCACTGCATTCAACAGGCAATATCAGTAAAATAAAACTGTCTTACGCACATTTGCGCGCGTAAATATGCGCAAATCGCGCGAACTGCTCCCCAGACGTGCGCTATCTCGGCTGTGACGTCATCGTAAGCGTTCAAATCGATTATCGGTATTACAGAATAAGGACCTCGTGAAAATAACGTCAAATTGATTTTTACGGTGGTTCACGTAAAATTCTACGACAGTGTTCGTGATTACTGATTAGCTTTATAATTTGGACGTGTAAAAATTATATCGTAGCTATACAGGGTGTAACAGAAAGGGTATTGAAACACATTCTCATGAAACTGAACAACTTTGCCCAAGGCTAGTAAAACAAAATTACGTTCAATACAAAATACATCATAGCAAAAGTATGGGAAGCCAAAACTTTTTAATTCGGCCTATGTTCCTTAGGATTTTTTTTTAGTTCCATGGGCAGATTTGCGTCTTTCAGGGTACATAAATACCCTTTCTGTTACACGTTGTATAAAAACGTTATAGAAAATAACTTTTCATTATTTTTGGGGTGGGATGGCTCGCGAACAGCCGACCACCGCTGTGTTCCGTCGGTGCGTAAAAATCATCTACTGGGTGAGCTCGCTCCATCGTCGACTCTGTCATCCCTAACCTTGTGTCTAGAGTCAAGAGCAAACCCAAAAAATCACAAAAATTTGGGTGCTATTGAAATTTACGGAAACCAGCATCAACAGCAAAACTTGCATAAGGAAAGTCTAGGCCTTATCATATCGTAAAGGCTTTCCCTAATCATATCGTAAAGATTGTTGTTATGAACGGGATTATTACCACGATTATGTTTATTTCATAACAACAATCTAATTGCAGTGAACAACCGCGAAAGTCTCAAAACTTATATATCGTAAAGAGTTTCCCAAATCATATCGTAAAGGGTTTCCCAAATCATATCGTAAAACCCTTTACGTAGCAGAAAGATACATAATCAACTGCACTGTTCAAGTTGTCATCATAAAGTAGGTACAGTGCATGGCGCTCACTATCCACACAAACATCCACCCAGTGATAAACTATGTACAATTTCATCAGGAGAGTTTGCATGTGCTACATTTGTAAACTGACTAACTAACTGCGAAGTTCTGAGGTTATGTTATTACAGAACCAGGTTAGTGTCCAATATTGTTGTATTTTATGTGACTTACAATTTGACTATCCCACGTGAAACTAAGTTAGAAACCCTAGCCATAGCTTTGTTTTACTAAATATATTCAAGACCCAAATATTAGTGAGAAAGTGAGTTTATTGCTTCCATGCTGGACTGGGAGTGATAGAAAAACGTAGAATGTGCCAGCTGCATCTCCTCCCGTGCATGCTGTAAAAATGAGTGTGCCAGCTGCATCTCCTCCCGTGCATGCTGTAAAAATCAGCTAAGGGGATCGAGGGTTTCAGTGTATTGCAATTTAGGCGATGGGCTGACAACTCGTCGCTATAGCAATATACAAAATCATCATAACCCTCAAAACTTGTCAGACGTGGCGGAATGATCTTTAGGTCGTATTCGCTCTGCCTACCCCATTAGGGATAAAGGCGTGATTTTATGTATGAAAGTATCGACGATGGAGCGAATTTACCCAGATGTCTAAAGGCATTGGTACTTTTTTTTTTTCCATTCATCCATTATAGGATAGGCAAAGGAACAGAGCCATACAGCCTCGTCTGATTTGTCACATCATCTTGAATTTGTTAATTTTTAAGGCATAAGCCAAGTCTTCAGTATATTTATACTTTCACATTGACGGAACAAAGCAATGGGTAGGTTCACACGCTAAAGTTTGGTCCTCTTTTTTTTATAGACCACAAAGCTATTTTTATACAGGCTAGCTGGTTATGTCTTTAAAAGGTACTGGATCCTAGATACTGGATTAGAAAACTTATTGGCTTAAGACTAGAATGAGCATCCCAGTTCGCATGTCCAGAGCAGAACATCCTCTTTATGTTAAAAATAAAACCGACATTTTGGTCGTCGACACAAGCTACGAGTACCTGCTAATAAAATAAGGCGAACTTTACTTAGTACGTGCCTGTGTCTGCCCGTATCTAGGTGACCTAAGTAAATATTTATTCAGCGCATAAAGTATTCCAGAGCAGACCAGCGGTGTTTTCATTGCAACAGGTTACCCAGGACTGGAATAGTTTTAAACTGGCTTGTTACTCAAACTAGGTTTAGATATTGTACCCTCCACGGAGCCTTGTCTCATACATAAATTCCAACGAGCTAGTTAGTTTTAGGGTACTTACTAAAAAGTTTGCATATTTGAATGTTAGTTACTCAATTACGCTTCAACCACTGGACGAATTGGAATGGTTGGCACACATATTGGTTAGATTCTACAAATATAGATATATATGTCATGTTTTTATCCCTTACGGGGTAGGCAGAGCGTAAAACGACTCGTAAAATGCGCCTTCGCCACGTCTGACGTAAATTGAGGGCAATTTTAGATTGTAATGTATATCGCTGTAGTGACAGTTTGTTTTAGCCCATCGCCTAAAGAACAATCCACTGTAATCCTAGAATCCGTTTTGCTTTCTTCTACAGCATGTCTGGGAGGAAGGGCAGCTGGAACATTCTATGTTTTTTTCTATCACTCCCAGTCAAGCATAGAACTCTAGTATCAACTAATTAAACTTCTCTATTCTGTTTCCAATCACGTATCTATAAAAAGTGTGCGTTCATTAGACTAGGGTATAAGCTGGCTTCATCAGTTCAGTCGACACGTCGGCAGCAATAGGGTAGCAGCGCCGTGCGTGGGCAGCTACGTGACTTGTGAGCTAAATGTCACTGGGCTAGGTACACCGCGTTTACCCTATAAGCAAGTCAGGTATCACGGAGATCGTGTCTTGTAATTCTTTGTTTTTTCGGTCTAGTTCTAGTCTTGTAACCGAGATAGATCAGGAAAAAAAACAGACAGAACTGACAGCTGTTCTCTGGTGGAGGAGTGATCGCAAACCTTACTAATCTCCTCTACCCAAAGGTTAAGACCGCCTTTGTGCATATTATTGTTGAAATTGATTTTTTGAATGTTTATGTTCTTTTTGTGTGCAATAAAGAGTTACTTACTTACTTACGTCTTGACTCATGATCGTTCCGCTTTGAAATTGTTCAGCCGGGCACTCACAGGCAAGTCTGTTACTTTTGCACAAGGTTATTTCATCATTGCTTCTCCAGTATGTAATTATTCTTTGAAAAAGTTATTCATGTTGTTCAACTAGCGACCTGCCTGGAGTAATAAAAAAAAATTAAGTCTTTATTTGTTAAATTCTTAGAGTGGTTTAAAATGAATCGGCCACGACTTCCCATTTACTACGAAATATCGGAAATACTGAAACACTACAAAAGAAGAAATAAGCTGAAATAAAATATCCCGAACGCGTAGGTATACTTCCTAACTTAAGTCCTAAGGCCTGTATTCATAATCAGCTCTCAAGAGGGACAGCTAGTTTGAGTTCGTATCAGAAATGTCATTTCAGTACAAAACAGGCTGTCAAATCCGTACTTATTATTGCTCTCAATCTTGAGATCGCTTTATAAATACGAGCCTAAAATTCCCACGCCTACAAAATATAACTGGTTACTACCTTAGTACGCCGCAGACAAGTCCGAACTTCATAATTAGGTGGGTTGGGGTAATAAAAACTAATGAGGCGACCCCTGGCGGCCATAACCGCCATCTGCGTGAGCGCGCAGATTTCCGCAAATTTCCGGCTCTTTCCGTTTCCGGTTATATTTCTTACTTTCTTGGGAACGGTTAAGAAAGTAAATATGGCTAGGTTGTTTATCGGATGTGATTTGCATAATTTTTCTATAAGCGTAATGAGGCGGGAAAAACTAGAAGCGAAAGTAACGGCATCTACAAACAAGCGTACTATTTGGATCATAATTATAATAATCCCTTTATTACAGTGAATGAGAGGCACATGATCGGTGTAGATAGCGAATGAAAGAATAGCCTATACTCAACTTACAGTGGGTAGATGTGAGCTTATACCAACTTACCTGAAACAGCTTTTAAAGCTTTTTAACATGCATCTGTAGCATGTAGCCGCGACAGTCATTTTTTATCACATCTATGTATCAAATTCTATGGAAATTTGACATAACACGATACAGTTGTAATTTTTTTGTGTACAATAAATTGTTAAATAAATAACATAAATAAATAAATGTACCTATTCGTTATCGCATGGCGGCATGATACGAGGGCTAATGACGTTCTGCCTACCCTGTTAGGTGAGAAACAATGCGGGCAGAAAATTAGACGTAGGTTACAACCCTGATAAGATTTTAGTGTAACTTAGTGGTTGGTTTTAATTCGTACTGCAGTTTCTTATTCCGTTACTGCAGTGGGACCCGGCTGTGCCGCAAGGTCACCGATGTAAGCCAACAGTTAGGGCTGCCTACGATTTTACCAAACTATTCTATTACATAGCAAGCCTGTTTTCTACTAAAGTAGCTATAATTCTAAGATTAATGAAAAATGTTACCTATGAACACGATACAGTTGTTTTATCTTTCAATTTGTGGTTGTACGTACAGACACGTGTCCTTGTGAGTGTACAGGTTTACTATGCTGAGCTTACACACACACTTGCACAAACAAGTATGGCTTAGTTAGCTGCAAGACTACGGGCGTAGCAAATAGCTACGTAAAATCGTAGCATACTACGTAGTTTGAATTGTGTTTATTTTAGTTACTACAGTTCCTACGTTTATCTCTCTTTTGGGTATAGAGAGAAATATTCTCTTAGAGAATTTTAGTACAAAAAGCTAAACTATTATCTAGAAATTTCTAGAAGCCTTCGGGAGCAACCACGAGAAGACGTGGTTTCTCTAGCTTTTATTGTCTTCGCAGCCCTGATGTAACCCCGGAGGGTCGTGCACGACAGCCTCTCGTAACGTTCAGTTCTCATTGCACCACTATAATCACGCCTGTGTCTCTTAAGGGGTAGAATAGAGTGTATTTCGAAATATATGAATTTGAGTGTTAAGTGACAGGATATGAGTTTGAGAGTGACAGGTTGCATTGTAATAAACCGGAAATTTCGACTGGTTTTAGCAGTATTTTACTTACTGTAGTACAGTACTTTCCCGCCCAGGAAGTAAAGCAACTGACAGATTAGATATAGGTACTTTGTCTATTAATCACTTGCAGCAAATATAATCTACTTGGTCGCGCTGTCCTTATCCAGAGAATAGTACATTGTTTAACGAGGAGAGAACATGACCGATTCCCACGAGGGTGTAGTTTGAGGCCCGAAGCGCAGCTGAGGGCCTCAATACACACGAGTTGGGAATCGCATTTTCTTCCGAGTTATACATAGTGCTTTATACTACACCTATGAGGAAAATATAATCAAAAATCCTTGTAAGATAAAGAATGATATCACTTACATGAGAAGATAACTTAAGAACATTTGAAGTGTCATCATCCATGCGAACAGAACACAAACAAACAAAACACATATTAATACAGTTACACATTACATCGAAAACACTAAACACTTAATTTACATTAAATAAGTCATATAAATCAAAGAACGAAAAAGAATTCGCGCGGACATGTTGATTTTGCCATATTTTTTACTTAAAAATATAAAAGAGACAAATGAAGCTAAGCACATACTGCCAAAAATGTAAGTGGCCAGTATCATTTTGTGGGCTTCGAGATACAAACTTTTTGTGTTTTGGCATCCGCCTGTTTCTAGTTTTGAATTATGAATTTTAAAAAAAATAAAGGAGGGGAGAAAATACTTTCTCCCCTAGGGGAGAAAGTAAATCCCATATATTTTTGCCGCCCGCATATTCGTTCGCTTGGATTTACGTACTTTCTTCCCTTTTTTCAAGTAAGAACTAATATACTTTCCGAATAGGTGTAGTATAAAACATATTACAACATAGTTTTAGACTAACAAAATACAGTTTTGTAAAGATGTTTGAAATCTTAAGATAAAAGGTTATTTATTTATTAAGTCAAAATTGGGTACTTGACTGGGTAGCTTAAAAAATTCAAAACGTTTATACTTAAAACTAATGGCTAAAAATATTGTGGATTTCATTCATCATTAAAAAAAAATTGCACATTTAGATTTTAATAATCGAATTAAAAGTATATAAATTATTGATTTGATTAGTCAATATTTACTAAAATGTGACGTCATAATTTACTATTTTCATACAAAAAAGCGTTTTTGACATTTCATAAAAAGTTGCTGATTTGACTAGTTGGAAAGTAGCCAATTGTCTTCGAAAACCACGAACAATTTGGTAGGTGCTTTCTTACGCTAAGTTTCCATTGCACCACTACTTCTGGTCGTGTCACCAGAGACATATCCTTGCGGCTTCTTTGAATAAAACTTGGAACATCTGTTTCCCGAGCCGGAAGAGCCTCGGAAACGCGAAATTAAATTCTAGGGAAACAATAGCGTGCAGACACTATAGTGGTTTGTGCAGCTTAAATGTTTAGTTAAAGTAGTCACATGTGATACTTTTGTAAAAAAAATAACGTTAATATTTTTTCAGTCTTTTACTGGAGCATTATGCTGAGTAGGAAACCTTTTTTAGTTTTTAATTTGTCTAATTGTTATTACTGGTACTGAATAAAAACTATTTGGTTAGGTGCAACCTAAAAATATTTTTAATTTGAGGCAATGATTGATATTAAATGTAGAGTACAAAATGTGTATCTAATTTCGTCTATTACAGACCCACCGCACCCCTGACGATAACTGGTGGGATGGTATATTTTAAAGTTATTAACTCTGTATACCTACGGGTGTAAGGGACAGCGCACCAGAAACTGATAGGGTTTGTCAGTGCTCAGTCAACGAAACTCAACAACTTTCACCGGGAAATTATTACAGGAAATGAAAAAAAATTTACTTTCCCGTACAAAATTACCAGCTCAATCAGAAAATTTGAATGAAAAAACCATTTTTTTCTTTTCTATTACATTTCTTGAAAGAATTTCCTAGTGAAAGTTGTTCAGTTTCGTTGTCTGAGCAACGCCTGTCAGTTTCTGGTACACTGTCTCTAAAACCCGGTATTTATGTAGATCACATACCTACTAAGATTGCAACGTATTGTTGCTACCTCATGGCTTCAGTCTGGAATATAAATCACAGTCATAAATTTGTTTTCTTCCTGTTTTAAAATATACCCTCGTTTAAGGAACACCTTCTAAACTTCCCTCGCTATCCAGCTCATCTCTCTTTCTGTAGGGATGGGATCTCATCTATTGGAACAGGCATGACTACGTACTTTATAACTAAATAATAGTTTACGCCTTTTTTTCCTTTATTGGTTTAAAGTTCTACACGAACAGAATTACATTCTGAATTAGTATTCGATTATACAACTCAAAAGTTCTCGGTAACTAAGTATCCTTGATAAATGTTTCAAATTTACTTTGCAAATTATGTTAGTTTAAGAGGGTTTGCGAGAGTTTTAAGAACTATAAAATGCCTTTAAGGCTTATCATTAAAATCTAACATAATTTTGAAGTGAAACTTCTTTAGGCACTTTCAGAGTAAAATTTCAAGGTTAGGTGACGGTAATACGTCACGGCGGGGGACGGAAGTCGAAAATATGTCAAAAATGTCATAGAAGTTTCACTTCAACACGTGTTCTCGACACACACGCTCTTTTTTTTTATAAGGTCATCTTACGATACTAAGTATGAGTAGTTGTTTCAGTAAGGAGATATTTTACTAACCGTACCTTAACAGTTCCAAATCAATACTCTCTCTCCCATCCCTAAACGTGACACGTACCATAAATTACAAAATACCAAAACAGCAAATGGCGAATTTAATTAATGCGCTCAATTAAGTTAACGTTTAGTACTTAAGCAGAAATTACAAGAGGATCTCTGGAACGCAGTCTTCATTAAGTGAAGGTAGTGGAATCATTAGTTATAATGTTTGTTTGCACAACTCTAGTCATTAGAGATGTCATCAGCTCTAACGGTTTGTCTTGAGTTTATATCAAGATGGTGGCAAGTTTGAGGGTAGTTTGTCGGATATATTGATGATTATTTTGCCTGTGGCGAAGTGTGATGATTAAGGAAGTGGAAATGTCTATATTAAGATTATAAAGCCATCTATTTTGATTATCGAATATATTTTATGTTACTAACATTCATCTTCAACAATTTATTTATGATCCTAAAACTTAAAACGGTCAGTTATTAAAGTTTTATCGATTATTGACTGTAGATCGAGAGGTAACCTAAATAAGCTTGAAAATTGACTTACAAACTTATCAGTCACTTTACCTTCCAACAACTTACCATAAATCTTTTTAAACTATCAAAAAGGTGTCCTTTACGGTCGTCAGATAAAAGAGTGCTCCAAAAAGCTACAAACATTCATAGGCCATAAAAAGCCTATTTTCATGTCAGAAAGAGGGAATATCTCCAGCATTACCAGTGCGGGTAGCCTATAACGGGGCGCGATTGACCCGGGTGTACTCTAATGTACCTTCCTACCCGATTCCTCCCATTCGTTTTTATGCGGTCGTATTTAGCGGGTTGCTGGGGCGTAGATAAGTAAACACATGGAGTATGCAATGGTCTGACATAGGTAACTATTGCCCTCGATAGATGATGCGATTATTTTGCGGTGAGGACGAATGAATTTTATCCCGTAGGTAAGGGCATGGCATCCCCTATACCTATACAGACTGTTAATTGTCGAACAAAGAAGGAGTGCCACAAAGATACGTGCGTAGTTATATAAAATATTTAAAACCATGTTGTTTGTATGGTCACAGTTTTCATGGATTTCTCCAAAAGAGCTAACACTGTCGTCACACTATCTCATGCGTTGTGCAAATATCGAAAAATCATTAAGAATGTAGCGCGTGAAATAATGCAAAGACAAAATCGAACAGTGGCGCGCATCATAGCTTTGCCTTGCTTCTCAATGCCCAGTCCAAATGCTACTGAGTCTATGTCGGGCAGATACGGGTAAACTATTATTTTATATGGTACAGTATTAAGCTGTTCTTGCGGCTAGGTGGCTCGCATTGCCCGTTTGAGTATTGGATATTGACTTGTTTCAGTTTCTCAGCCGTTAAAGTCTAGAGTGGATGTGAATTTAGAATTGCTGTTTATAATAACTACTTTCTTGAGCATGTGATAAATAGGTAACTACAAAAAAAGGTAAGTTTTTTTTTAAATAGTTAAGAAAGCGGATATGCAACCGGTCATTGATAATCCTGTTTTAATGTTTTCCTTATTCGTTTATAAAAATAATAATATTCGTTTGAAAAAGATATTTTGATAATTAAATTACTTCGGACATTAAGTAACTCATAATAAATATTTAAATATATCGTCCTTCAATCGTTCTCAGATTTTTAACCACTGTCTGTTTAGGTGTTTTATCAAATCAATTTCAAAAATGCCTACTAAGTAAAGTAAGTAGGTATAAACTTTAAACACCCCTTTTTCCTTCTGTTTAATCCTCAATTGAGTTATAACTACGTAGGTTAATATACTCATCAAGGTGCGCTTATATTTCGAATCTGTATGTATGTATGTACAGGATGTTCCCACCGCGCCATACACACGTCGAGCGTTCCATACATATTCATGGTCTAATTGAGTTGTACTCGGGGTTCCGTAGTCAAATACAGTGTGCGAGTAATTGTAATTACTGAACTTCAATTAGAGTAAAGTTGAAGATGACGTAAATCATGTTTCATTGAAGTTTGAGTTGATTGGAGCGAATGTATGATTGTGGGCTGGAATTTATGCATAATTGCTGAAGGTTTTTTCGTGTTATAAGTAATTTTTGTTTTAGGTTCTGGAATAGGACATGGCTACTTTTAACCGCGGGGAAACATCACTTCCACGGGCAAAACACAATTGACGCTGCTGTGAAACCGCGGGCGGAAAGCTACATAATACAACCTATATTCAGAAAAAGATATAGATAAATTTGCAGTTAATTTTCCTTAGAACTAAAGTTGCCAACCACTTTCGTAACTTAATCTGACAGTCAAAGTAAAAAAAAAACTATAAAAAACGAACTTCATGAATTTTAAACTTTTAGCCATATTTTTTATCCACATCTTTTAAGTAAAGAAAAAACTCGGCGGAGCGATTTAAATTTTCAAAGTCTTTAAAAGATTTCCTTCGTTTTCTTGAGAGATAATGAACAGGCCAAACTATTAAGTAAGACGGTAAAATTTCTTCAGATCTTCTTAGGAGACTGATTGTTTAATTTTCTGTGCTATCTCAATTGTCACCGGTCGTTAACAGTACAAATGGTAGGTACTGCAATAAAGGGGTTGTTTAATTGTAATTAGAATCGCTGTAGGGCCGTAAAAATTGCGCCCTCTATCACTTAAACGAACATCATGCTGTTTATTTAATGGATTGTTTTTAAAGAAACTTAGGCTTTAAAGGCCAATAGGTAAGTACTTTTATAGTTTAAAGTTAGTAGATACTAATTAAGTAACTAGATAAACAATATCCAATTGTTCATCATTGATATGACTTCGCTATTTCGTTCTTCAATCTCACATCATTAAAAATATATTGTGTTAATGATTTTGTGAACACAAAGTCACCTGGACTTTGTGTTCTATTTATGTTTTTTTTTATTGTACTCAAACCGTCGTTAAATTTATTTCATATTGAAGTCTCCCATTTGGTAGCGCGCACTTTTAATAGGTGGAAATTTATTCACATACTCAGTCGCATCGGTGTGAGAGAACTCGCTTACTACAAAGATAAAATGAACTCAATTATTCCAGAATCATTTGATCCGCCATTCATTACGCATGTATCGCTCGCTCTTTCTCACAATTAATTACTCATTATTTACCTGAATATATCACCCGTTGGTTCAGGCCTTTGGTTCAGGCATATGTGGCAGTTGGTTAGGTATTAATAAAGAGGTTTTATAACTTTTGCAACATTAATGAAATCCTAATTTAGAAATTGGATTTAACGTCTTAGGTTTTAGGTTTAGATGGTAGATTATCCATGTTAAATCTGCTCTGAAAAAGATCTGACTCCTACGTAATTTTTTACATCCTACGCAGAAAAATACGACATAACATAACTTCTTCATAATATTGATGACGCCAGCGCGCTTATTCTAAGGGAATATTTTTTTGTTACTTAGGGCAAAAATCATTGCTTTGACCTCAAGGTTACATTATGTTATGTACCAAACGGATAGCATCCCTAACTCAGTTCAGTACTTATTGTTTTTCATAGAAATCCACGACAAGATCAATGAACTCTGAAAAGTACTAATGTTTTCTTATGTTTTATTTCAGGTACTAGATTTGAAATAGCAGATGAACCTTTAATTTTTATAACATACTGATTTGGTAAGTTCAATATCGAATGAAGAAAATGTAATCTCTCTTTTCTCCCCAAAAAATTACTTCCTCATAAAAATATCGTCTGTTGGCATTTTATTTTTATTTTTCTGGTGGCTCATGTAAATTAAGCACACATAGCTAAACCAGCAAAATATTCAATGATTAATTCAGTACACAACACGGACAGGTTTATGAGCAATATTTTTAACGGGGCCATATCATGAAGAACCTTGGATTGTAATTAGCTAATTAAATGTGGGTTCGTAATGAGAATTTTCAGGCCTATTATGAACATTGGAAGAATTTCCCGGAACAGCTGCTGTTTTTTTTAATTTCTAGTGGCTATTCGTGGGCTACCCGCGGTGGAAGTTACATACGGAAATAGTTATTCTTGTCTGCTAGCCATTTAAATAATCCCATTATCTAGTGTACCAGGTCAACATTATTATCGTTAAAATTTTAATTTATGATTTCATGCATATGCTGCACAAGAATACGAAATTTTATGTTAACAATTACCCAAGTAAACTTTATCGGTATGGAGCGGCCATAGTACCTAACTCCTTAGTTGACTTTACTTAGTTAGACACAGGTGGGGTAGACACTAGAAATGGGAATAAAGGTTGTTTTTTTAATTTTATATCACTGGGCTAGGCAGTATATTCAATTCACTTATTCTGCCTTCTACGGCTTTCGAAAACAACATTAACAAATGAATTTTCTTGGAGTTAATAAGTCTTACAGCGTTACGGCCTTGTAAAACCATGGAATAAACAGAGAATCCCATTCAATTTCACCTCAGCTTCACCCCAGAACCACCCCGTCAGTTGGTGCGATAGTCCATCACAATCAATCACCCTGTATGAACTTGCCTACCATTGTTTTTGTTATTCGCGTTTAGGGTTGCCACAAGTCGACATAGAAAAAGTCAGTATTTTGAAAAGCCATCTAGCCATATTAGATGGTAGCCAGCTTCAATATTATGAAACAATAAACAAGTGTTATTTATAGTGAATATTTTTAAGCATCATTCTTTCTTTTTTTTGTGTCATCTTTGTTTGTGCTCCTGATGAAGGTCATTGTGCATTGTCAACACTTTGAAGCCACAAAAATAAGTAAGCCGCTGTAAATGTTCTCTACATGTCTAAATGACTTTATAAACATTTAAAATGAATTAAAAATAAAGTAGTGTATTAATTTATTTTAAACCGTTAGGTAATGCATTCGAGTCCAAATATGGTCACCCATTTTTGATAAGTTATGTTTTTTTAGTTACTTTTAATGAGTAAAAATAAATAGATTAAATTGGAACATAAAAAAATGACATAATATGCTTTATTTCGGTATAATCCTTCTTGATATTTACTAAAAAGTCTGGATTAACCAGCTCTTCTATTTCCTGACGTTAAATTATGTCATGTCAACCCTACCCACATTTCGCCGCCAAAATTTTCGAAGTGAAAAATAGAGATCCGCTTTTTGGACAGCCTGTGCATAAATTGTGTTGGTTTTGATTCTTTTTCGCGTTGTTAGTGAAGGATGAAGCGTGCGGACATGTGAATAGAGGGTGTTGTTGTTTTTGTGTCCTACGTCCAAACAAAGAGTGGTCGGGTTACAAAAGCTTTGACATTCATTGTGGCGCGCGCGTACCACCATCGTATCGTCGTAGTATCAAACTGAAAATGTAACACCTACTAGGTTACAAATTTATCCATTTGATGAGCTAATTTGAGAACTTTTATCACTAAAAGAAAACTAAAAATCAAGAGAAGAAAATTGAATATATTGCTCTCAAGATTCATAGCTACATCTCGTCGTAGTATTTAGCACTGATTAGAGAAAGTCGCTGCGCTAGCTCCATTTACTCTTCTGTGGTATTTAGTATTTATTGCGTAGCCGTAGTAAATGGTATAGCAGTCATCGTAGCAATAGTGATGGGCTCGTCTACACACGTATATTTTTATCAATATTTTTTCTCTGTGTAGATAATAGAAAAAATGTGACGTAAAATCATATTTTTGGAATTTGTGTATTTCAAAGGATTTCAAATACTTATTTATTATACATTCTAGCTCTTGAGTTTCCTTTAATATTACTAAACTACCTATACACTTAATCAAAACTTGTCAAACGTGGCGAAAACGCCCTTTTCTATATCGTTGACAACTTTGCCTTCCCCGTAATGGATACAGGCGTGACTAATGTTCCGAAAGCATTCTTATTGCTGTTTCATACCACCACACAATTCTATTTTTACCTTGGAGGTAAATGTAGGTCCTACTTTATTTATACACTATACTATATAATCTTCATTGTTCTGCTTTAACTTTGGTTTTACGAGTAATGTTAACAACTTTAACTATTGTACCGGCCAGTGCGAACTTTCGGGGTAGTATCGTTGTAAAATTACTTAGTATATTTAATGTTACGACCAGATAGTGTTTTATGTGTCGTTTAGTTTGCATACAATATTGTTTCTCTGAGGTTATTTTGTTGGTTAATGTAATTCTTAAAAACAGGTGTCATTACTTTGTGTAATGAAGCATGAGGTTTCAGTTTGACCGTTATTTTTTTTTCTTTGCAGGTATTCAAAGTAAAATAAAACAAGTAGTTAGTTCAGAATCATAAATGACATAGACATACCTACTTAACGGAAAAAAATTAAGGCATAGGCACAACTTTCCTCGTTTGGGTAAAAAATTAAACCTGTAGGTTTTTCGTTGTGTGCAAACAGCTTTTGCACTGTCATCCGAGTTTATAGCGAAAAAAAATCAAAACCATCGAGTTTTTAATCACCATAACTCCTAGCCCAACTCTCATAAAGGCGTTTTACACACAAAAAATACGGTTATTGCGCGTATAACCGTAATTTTTCACAATTTTTTGTTTTGTTTTTTTTTCTGCTGACGCTACGATATAAAGGTTGTTTCACACGCTCTGGCCGCCATGTTTACCGCCTAAATTTCCGTTGGCAGTTAAGGTGAATTGTGCATGCTTTTAATCTCCCACTTTACCCCTCTTTGGGGGGTATCTGTTCAAGAATCTCTAATGGATACGCTCTAGTACGTGTCGGAAAGAAAATATTTTCTTTGCCGCGGTTTTAGTAACAGGTAATTTGAGTGTACATTAACATTTTTTAACTTTAAAGTGTTGTGTTTCGCAATAAATTCAAATAACCCAAATGCTTCGCATTTTGTTTCGCCCGAGTAAAGGTTTTAGCCAGCGCCCAATGTAATAGTATAAAAAGTATACTTTTAGGTAACATTGAAATAAAACTGTAGCTAAAAACTAACTATCTCTGTGGTCTAACTTAGAACCTTTTAACTCACAGGTGGTTAAAGCAGAAATATGTTCCACTCAGTTTATGACTAAAAGTTTCTTGTGTCAGTAATTCCGCCCTTAAACCGGAACACACGGTATGGAGGCAACGACTTCCGGGACACAACAGCCCGAGGCTAGGCACTGTTGCTTTCCCGGGCTTTGCACAAAGACCCGAGTACGACCCTTAACATGCGACTAGAGACTATACAATGCGACCGCGGTTGAGAGTCCTTTTGATTAAATCCTGGTATGAAATCTTTGTGTTCTTTTTTATTTTGAACTATAAGGGTCGGTTTACAACGAGAAGCGACGCGAGTACCATACCAGTACCCTCGTTCAATCTCCTAGCTTAGGTAGCCGACCCCGAGAAATATGGGAAAAAAGGCTAGGAAGATGAGCTAGCCTATTAGATCCCACTGCTGGTCAAAGACCTCCCCCACGGTCTTCCACTCAACACGATCTAATGCAACCTCAACAAGAATATAATTGTAACAATATTAAACTTAATAACTACAATATAGCTATTTAGAGGATCCTTGTAGGGAGTTAAATCGGTAACTTTTAGAGTTCGTTTTATAAGGTCTTTCAATAAAAAAATATAAAAGAATCTTAAATGAAACGACGATTGCAGGGAACGAACTGAACTTTTATTTTTTTTTTTAAGACCGACATGAGACCGACCACAAATCATACATTATTATAGTTAACTTATTTATTAAAGAGATGGCGTTAGGGTTCACATTGTACACATTAAAAATATTTATTTTGTTATCAAACAACACTCCCACTTAACAAAATAAACTGCACAAACAATACTTAATTTTGTTTTACTTATTTATACCTAACATTTCCAAAAATTTATAATGCTTAACAGCATTCAAGCCTTTTGTGAATATATCAGCAGGCATGTCTGAGGTTGGTAAATAATCCAATCGGATAATATTATTGTTCAAATGCTCTCTGAAAAAGTGAAAACGAATATCGATATGTTTTGATCTTTTGTGCAAACAATTATTATTTGCCAACCTCATTGCTGATTGATTGTCATTATAAATAGTTATTACATATAACTCATTTGTTATTTCATGTTGCAAATTTCTCAAATAAATTGCTTCTTTGCAACAATCAGAAATGCCCATATATTCTGCCTCGGTGCTTGACAAGGCAACAGTGACTTGCTTCCTAGTTTGCCATGAAATGGCACCGCCAGAAAGAGAAAAGAAGAAGCCTGTATATGAGCGCCTGTCTAATACATTGCTTGCCCAATCAGCATCAACATAAGACACTATTTCTGAATTACCATTTGCAGTATATTTAAGACAAAAATGTTTTGTTGTTTTTAAATATTTTAATACCCTTTTGGCATATGCCCAGTGTACTTCATTGTAATTGTTATTGAACTGACTGAGATAATTGACTGAAAAAACAATATCAGGCCTTGTGAGCACAGCCAAGTACATCATACATCCTATTAATTTTTGATAGGGTAATTGAGATTGAAAATTACAATTTTCTCCTTTTTCTAAATTCAATTTCGGTTCAATAGGTGTGTATGTATGTTTACAATTTTTTATGTTAAACCTTTCTGACAACTTTTCAATATATTGTTCCTGGTCTAGTGTTACAACACCATTTTGCTTATCTACTCGCACACGCATGCCTAAACATTGCTTTACACTTCCCAAATCCTTTATTTTAAAGATAGATGACAATTTTTGTTTAATTGACTCTGTTTCAGCTGAACTGTTCGAAAAAACAAGGAAATCATCGACATACAAAGCAATGTATATTTTATCACAACCATTTATCTTGGTATACAAACATGGTTCAAGCTGAGATCTCTTAAATCCAATAGTCTCCAAAAAACTATCAACTCTTTGGTACCAGGCTCTGGAAGACTGCTTTAAACCATAAATGGCTTTCTTCAGTTTAAGCACTTTATTACTACTGTTAGTACATTCAAAACCTACTGGCATTTTCATGTAAACAGTTTCTTTCAGAAAACCATTTAAGAAAGCAGTTTTCACGTCTAGATGTGTCACATCCAGTTTCATCTGAGCCGCCAAAGCAAAAAGTAATCTTAAAGATGAGTGTCTCAGCACAGGGGAAAAGATTTCATCAAAGTCTATACCTGGTCTTTGGACAAATCCTTTGGCCACCAACCTTGCACGATATCTCACATTATTGTCACTGTCTATTTTCCGCTTGAACACCCACTTGCATGGTACAACCGTACTGTTCACTGGTAAGTCCACAACTTCCCATGCTTCATTTTCTTCAAATGAATTAAGTTCATCACGCATAGCCTGCGTCCACTGAGCACTGTCTGGTCCATTTAGAGCTTCTTGAAGTGTTATTTCACAACAGTCATTTTCACTCACACTAGCAAGATCGACCTGCTCTTCACTACCCGCACTCACACTAGCAAAACCGAACCGATCTGGCTTTTTACGCAAACGACGCTCCCTAGACGCGACACTTTCAACGACAGCTGGTTCACCTGGTGTCACATCTTGTTGCTCTGGAACTGCAGCAGGAACCTCAGGTTCCTGAACATCATGAAACTCTGCGTCGGAGGTAGAGCTGTTCAAGTCCTGGCCAACAGCATCCTCATCTGCCCTGGGACTGGAACTGGATTCTACTTTGATGTCATCCTCAGTTGCCCTGGAGCTGGAGCTGGATTCAGGTTTGATGTCATCCTCAGCAACCCTGGAGCTGGAACTGGATTCTGCATCTACTGTTTCTGGCACCTCTGTCTTAGTCACAAACTCAAGGCTTGATTCAGATACTGGGACATCGGTTGAACAATTCCCCTCCTCAATCACAACAATATCTCGAGAAGTAGTTATTGTGTTATTGTTGGGATTGTAAACTCTGTACCCTTTCACATTGTCTGGGTAGCCAACCAAGATGCATTGAGTTGCTTTCTTATCCCACTTGAGCCTTTTTTCTTTCGGTATGTGTACCATTGCCTTACTGCCGAAGATACGCAGGTGACTGACTTCTGGTTTACTTCCTGTCCACAATTCAAAGGGTGTTTTGTTGTTCAGCCCTGCAGATACTGATCTGTTCCTCAGATATACTGCTGTATTCACAGCTTCTGCCCAAAAACGTTTATTTAGGCCAGCATCAAACAACAAACATTTGGCTTTTTCTACCACAGTTCGGTTAAGCCTTTCACACAACCCATTTTGTTGTGGGGTGTAAGGGTTAGTTTTTTGGTGCAATATTCCTGCATCTTCCAAAAACTTATCAAACTGCTTATTGCAAAACTCTAACCCATTGTCAGTTCTTAAAACCTTGATCTGTTTTCCTGTCTGGTTCTCTGCATAGTTTTTAAATGCTTTGAATTTATTTAGGGCTTGATCTTTTGTCTTCAGGAAATAAACAAAGGCCATCTTACTTCTGTCATCCACAAATAGTAAGAAATATCTCGATCCCGCAATTGATTTGGTTTCCATTGGTCCGCAAATGTCTGCATGGACAGTGTGGAGCAATTCTTCGCTTCTGTTACCAATATGTGAGAATGGTAACCGCGCCTGCTTCCCTTCGCAGCACACTATACAGTTTGTCTGACTAACCGGTGAGCTATCAGTGTAAGACATACCAATAACTGCACCATCTCTCATTCTTTCCAAATCACTGTTGTTTAGGTGTGCAAATCTGCGATGCCACACTCGTTTCGAAACTGGAGCAAACAGACAATCAAATTGTCTTATATTTAATTTGTAAACTCCATCTATGCAATCTGCAGTGGCAATTAGTTCTCCGTTTCCGTTTTTAATCAAACATTGATCTTTAGTGAATCTTACATCATTTCCTCTCTGGATAAGCTGGCTGACCGAGAGTAAATTTGTCGCAAGACTGGGCACGTACAACACATCTGTAACGTGTATATCGTATTCTTTATCATCCACTATTGTTGTTATTTCAGTATCGCCACAACAATCCACAGTGATCATTGATTTGTCCGCAATAACAATCTCGTCAACAAGTGATTGGTTTGACACATTCTTCAACCATTGTTTTCTCGTAGTCATGTGCATGCTGGCACCTGAATCGATATACCAGTCTGTGGTCTTGAACGTTCTGCTCAGAAATATAGCACTAAATGCATTCGATTGCATTTTCTTTTCTGTATATTTGCACTGATTCTTGTAATGCCCGGTCTTTTTACACTTGTAGCATTTTACATGCGATTTTGACGTTTCGGTCGAACTGACGTTAGCTCCGTTCCGGTTCATTCCGTTCATTCGATCTCGAGCTTGCTTTTGGGGTTGCCATTTTTTTGAGACAAACGCAGCACTTTGGCTATTTCCGGTGCTAACTTCACTCGCATCCTCTATGTCTATGAGCTTCGATTTAATGGCGTCGGCCGTTATTTCCATGCCCGAATGCTCGATCGCCATGATCATCGGCGAGAATTTCTCAGGCAGTCCAGCCAAAAGCAGAGATCCGATCCATTCTTCTCCAATCTTGAAACCGGTGTTGTTCAATCGCTGGCTTGTTTCCACTATTGCGGTCACGTACTGCGCCATGGACTCGCAATTATCACGACGGATAGAAATTAGGTTTCGCAGCAATCCGATTCTTCGTGTAAAGCCAGTGTCATCAAACATTTTTTGCAGCTTTGTCCACAGGTCCAAGGCGGTTTTTTCATTCTTAACGTGCACAAATAGTCCTGGCTCTATTGTAAGAATGATTTTCGCACGCGCTTTGGCATCCATTGTTTCGCCATCTTTCTTGATGCACTTTTCCATGCCTTCTAGAATGAGGTAATTTTCGACCGCGAACGCCCATTCTTCATAGTTTTCTCTTCCTTTTAGCTTCGTAATGCTTGTTATCACGTTTCCAGCCATTATTCACAATTTTACCAATTTTTTAACGGAAAAAAACGCGTGAGGCACATAACCTCTTAAATGAAACGACGATTGCAGGGAACGAACTGAACTTTTATTTTTTTTTTTAAGACCGACATGAGACCGACCACAAATCATACATTATTATAGTTAACTTATTTATTAAAGAGATGGCGTTAGGGTTCACATTGTACACATTAAAAATATTTATTTTGTTATCAAACAACAAAGAATAATTATCCTGTATAATTATCTGATTACCCAGCAATCAGTGCGCACAGTTCCCAGTTGAATATAATAAATTGAACCCATACATACTGCCAATAACGAATTAATTGCATTATTTAATTGAATTATTCCATTGAATCGAAATCCTTCAATGTTCATGGGAATTGACTGAATATCCAATTATAGCGGGTATGTTTCAGATTACTAAGTAATCAATGTGTAAATTATAATTGTAACACTATGATATTGCCATTACAAAAAAATCTCTATGAAAATACACAGGTACCTAATTTAATGTTTTAGGCAAACAGAATAAGATTTCGATGTGATTTTAAAACTAAGGCCCGTATTTATAATCAGCTCTCAAGACTAACAGCGAGTTTCAGTTTGTATCAGAAATGTCATTTCAGTAAAAAACAGCCCGTCAAATCCATACTTAATATTGCTCTCAATCTTGAGATCGCTTTAAAAATACGACCCTAAAAATATCAGTTTCTTACAACGAAAAATATAACTCACGTCTAGCTACTATCACCTCTGTCTAAAATTGCTATTTTTTATAATTTTGTTGCTACAACAATTGTAATTTTGCTACTGTATTTTGTAGCAAATGGAATATCGTTCAATGTTTAGGACTCTCTCGACTTATTACCCTTAATGGGTGCATTACGAATTGAACCCCTTACTTAATACTGGCAACTAACATAGAATCTATTAACCCCGTGCAAGTCCCCAGGGTAATATTTGATGCTGCATACTAATTACATTTGGCTGGTGTAGAGATAAGGTCCTGGATGTGACTTTTAGTTTGAGCAAGAAAAAAATTATATTAAACTTGATTTTTATATACCGGGTGTAAGGGACAGCGTACCAGAAACTGATAGGCGTTGCTCAGTCAACGAAATTGAACAAGTTTCACCAGGCAATTCTATTAGGAAATGAATGAAAAAAAAAGGCTTTTCCGTACAAATTATCGGATCGAGCTGGTCATTTTTTTCCTGAAAGAATTTTCAGTTTCGATGACTGCGCAATCCCTATCAATTTCTGGTTCACTGTCCCTTATACCCCATATTTTTAAGAGAGAGAGATACTTAGTTCGTATTGTATTCATTTATTCATAAACAGTTACACTGTGTTCGAATATCTTAAACTAATTAAGAAAAAAAAGTACAATATTGACAATTACAATTAAAATTTCTAATATTGACAATTATGCTCGTGACGCCCATATGCAGTAGTCAGAGCGTATCCGCCTAATCAAAGGCGGTTTCGTCACTTTTGATAAATAGTGAGGTTATCAGAAGCCCAAGCGCCTAAATCGCAATACACAGAAATCGTCTACTAATTTCTATATTAAGACCTAAAGAATATTGTAAGCAGAAGTATTTTCTACGAGTCGTAGTAGCTGATGCTACGGACGTCGTAGCACATTTAGCTGTTGCTACGCGCGTAGCATATCTTACTACGGGCATAATAACATCTCTTTCTCTTCTACTCAAGCACTATAACTTAATGATTACGAGCTAAGTAAGGGAATTTCGTAGCTATCTATTTTACACAAAGGACTTTTATACAAGTTTATTCTTCTCTATAGAAAAAAGTGGCTTTATTCTCTTATCTAGGGCAGATTATATCTTTGTTCCACTGTAATAAGCGCTCGGCAGTGGCGATATTAGGCGGCAGTGGTACGTATAGAGCTAATATTAATATAACGTGCACCCGTGCTATTATGGCCAGTTTGGGGACTAAGCTTTTTGGACGGATTATTGCACATTAAAATTAATATCATAATCCTAATTAATAGTGTGGTCATAAAAACGTGAGTTATATTTCCTTTAGTAGTTATTATTATAGAACCGAAAAAAGTTAGTGGGACTGTTCTTTACAATAGCTAACACGTTTCTAAAGTAGGTAATTTCTAAAGCCTATTTTTTATATTTAAATAGTCAAATGCACCAAAATCAGAGAGCATGCTAGACAGCGTCGTTTGAAATTGCGCTTGTAACTTTTTCAAATCAGATCAAATACTGTATTATAGTTAAAGAACAGTGTGCTACAACGTTTAACGTCTAAAGCAGAGAATTCACAACCCAAAATGCCTTAACTGGAATACAGCAGTAAAAAGTCGACGTGCAAAATCCGGAATCCATGCGAAAGTTAAAGCTGGCCATAACTGGCTGGAAATTCTGACAGAATTGCACCACAACTCCTATACCTACATTTTGTAGGTAGTTGAGTGAAATTGCATCACAGTCAGGTGATTTCTTTTATACAGGAATTCAGTGGGTAAAAAATAGCTAGCTGACGAAACTTTTGAGTATAACCTACCCATGGTACTGAACAGCTTTCCCCAAGAAACATAGTCTGAAATATGAAAAAAAAATTGGACCTCCCATACAAAATTATTCGAGTTGCTGTCTCCATTTGTATATGAGAGAGCCAGAGAGTTTTTGCTTGAAAACGAGCATAGGCTACTTTTGACAGCGGAAAAACCTCTGATTCTCTTATTCCCACAGGAAAACTCATTTAAAAGGTGAAACCGCTGGGCGAAACTAGATAGGCAAGATATCAAATATAAATTCTACTTCCATACAACTGCAGTAGAAAATATTCATATTACACTTACTTACATTTAAGAAGCCTGGTTCACGTACGGCTAATAATCCTAGCATTAGTACAGAGAGCCTTTCCAACTGAGTTTTACGCGATTTTTGAGCTTATTCTGTCGCAAACAAGGTTGCTTTTTGGACTTTTCCAGAGCGGATTCAATTTTACATTTAGACTTTTGAAACTTGGAGCGTAGGTATAGCTTTGCTCCTTATGTAATCACTTTATTTATGGAAAGTTACCGTTTCTTTGATTAAGTTGAACTCAAATGTCACTCGCTTAGGCCCGTATTTATAATCAGCTCTCAAGAGTGGCTGTGAGTTTGAGTTCGTATTCGTAATGTCATTTCAGTACAAAACGATCTGTCAAATCCATACTTAATATTGCTCTCAGTCTTGAGATCGCTTTATAAATACGAGCCTTAGATACCCATGATGTTTAAAATATTTGCCTTTTTCGAAATCTTGAAATGAATATGCAAAAGTACTGAATATTTTTAGATGAACCATGAAAAAAGGGTTAGATTCTATTTCTCTCTCTAAATCTATCTTTGATAAGAGGCTCGTGCGACACAGTGCGTTTGCTAATCAGCATGCTAAGCATTTCAAGTATGACAGTGTCACCCTTTTCATCCATTTCCTGAAAAAAAAAACTGGAAAAAATTGTTTAACTTCATTGACTGAACAACCCCCATCGTTTTGCGGGAAGCTGTCCCTTACACCCATTATTATAACGGATTTATATGAAGGTAGTTACTGCCATGAATCAAATTCTACGCTTACGCTTTCCATCAAAGCCACTAGACCGCATAGAAGTAATTAACATTTCATACATAAACTGGCAGCGCAGCGGTTTCATAATTTCAGGTTATTCCACCGCGTTTCAAACTATTATTATAGGTACCTGCGATACTTCATATAAAATAAAAATAATGCTTTATTTTAAAATCGGTTGCATAAGTATTTCCTGCAATCTCCTTCTTAATTTACAATAATATTTGATGCAATCATTCCAGAGAGATTGTTACTTGCATTGGGAAATACTTACTCGTTTTTCCCCATACTAACGTGTAGACAAGCTTCAAGATACTGATATGATACCTATTACGAGGCTTACTCCACGGTTTACTCTAGTAACACTTTCATGCAAATTACACGCCAAAAAAACAGTACCTAACCAGTAGGTGTTAACTACCAAAAAATATCATTTTTTATATTTAACAGATACATCCTTCTGTAGGTACTTTAATATGTTTCTATCAAAAGTGTGTGAAATAAATAAGATATTACAGATTTTTTTCAAGTCCCATGGTTTTTACCGCTTACCCTAATAAAAATAATCTCAACGATGTAAGATAAAACTTTTTAATCCAACGTTTTTTCGAGCATAGTGGATCGCTTTTCCGGAGCTTAGTGGAATAATCTATAATTTCCCTCCGACGTTGACTGAAAATTATTGGCTATTGTGTGAAATACCTTAAATGTTCAATAAACTGTGTACAATACGATGAAATGCCCGCGGCTTTTGCTCGCTGACCGATCATTTATTATTGGTAACGGAAGCCCTGTTTTTGAACGCTACAAATCGAGCCACATCCGACAAATTAACTACCTCAAAAACATACTGATTTAAATATTTCACGTACTAAATTTGGTCAGCATTATTTAACTGTCATTTAAACTAGCCATTTGGCCTTATTATAGTAAAACTAATCATTTTTTTTTATAACTGACACCTTATTTTCCATAACACATTTTTACATAATTAGATTAAAAACACACACTACAAATGGAAAACTTCTTCCAACGTTTCACATCGAGGCAACGTATCCAAAAGTCTAGCAGCGTAAACTTTTTGGTCGGCAAAACTTTGAGCAAAATTTGGCCAACCTAGGATCTTCAGCTGCCTCAATGCGATGCGTTATGATGTCCTTTAAAACAGTTTGGCCTCTGGACTCCAAGGGCTCAACGTCAGGCATAAACAAATAAATTTCCCCCAGACCTAAATACTTCCTTTTTTTCAACGAATTCTTTGGAATACGCATCTGAGCCAGCACAAATAGAAGTACCTATCAGAGTAATGTGAAAAAGCAATCTTCACTTTAATTTATTTCCTTTCCTTCTAAAGATAATTTCCAACTATCAAAAAAAGTTTATCACATTGTCATATTGTAAATAGAAATGAAAATGAACTATTGAAAGTACCTACCTACCTAAATACTGATGAATACAAATTAGCTTTTCCTATGTGATATGTTGATTAGTTTGGTGCGGTCGTGGTTTTTGGTTGTGATGTCGACGTCATCGTCAGCGGTCAATGTTGATGGATGAACCTGTCCGGTAAATGAATAATGAACCTTTCTGGTTACATTTTGTTTATGTGTATTATTTTTTTCGGAATGGGTTTGCTTTTGACTCTAGACACTAGGTCTGTCTGTGACCGTGACAAAGTCGACGATGGAGCGAGCAAACCCAGAGGATGCCTGTTACGGCACTGGCATTCTCACGCCCCGACGGAACACAGCAAGCTGTTTGGCGCCGGACTCTGGTGAGAGGGTGGTAGCGAGCCAGGCGGCTTCTTACGGAGCCTACCGCCGCTTTGTTGGGATCGTTCGGCCGGACTTATTCACAGGCAAGCCTGTGTTGCCATTGCCCGGTGTGGACCACTAGGAGGTAGATCCCATCCACCCCAAATATTATTTTGTAATAAAGATAAAAAGTGCAACATTTAAAGTTCAACGATTACACACTATAGTAGAACTGAAAGTCAGCCGGTATGCTTACGTTTTACATGCAACGTTAAGCTTAACAAAAAAGTGTGTTGAATCGGCAACCTTTTTCACCCGCTTTTTTATCCCAAAATTGGTGTTACAATTTCCAGAAATTGCTACAAAGCGTAAATTCCATTGACTAGCGGAATTCTGAACGTATGAAAAGCTTATTCAGTGCTGCCTCAATATTTCAGGGGAAAATGTTTTTTATTGAAAACGGATTTTCTCTATCGTGTAAATTCATTGGGTAAACACAGATGTGTCAGCGTTCGTCAAATTGGCTCGGTCGGTTTATTAGCAAAGGTCCCCGGGGTTTCAAAAGTTCCCAAATGGAATGTCAATTTTGTGAATTTTGGGTGAAAAGAGAGATAAAGTTATACTATTTGTTGTTACACTAAAGATACCGTATTCCTTCCGAAATTTATGACGACAACTCCAAGAATAAAAAAACTCTTCCAACGTTTTTACATTTATTCATTCTTTACACATAAAAATAAAATAAGTGCCAAATTTCACAAATATAGAAATTACTGTACCATAGAAATACATAATAGGTACCCCGAGTAGGTACCTATATGAAATACTTGCTTTCCACTCGCGGTTTTATCAGCGTCAAATGAGTTTTCCCGTGGAAATAAATGTTTTCCCGTGGCGAAAAATATCCTGTGTCCTATTCCAGGACCTAACATAATAATAGGTGCCAAGATTCATCTCAATTTGTCCAGTGGTTGAATCGTGATTGAGTAACAAACATTCAAACTTTCGTTTTTATAATGTTAGTAGGATTTCTTTTGACGTCATCCTTGTTTCTCATAGCCAGGTTATTTACTTCTAAAAGTTCACTAACACCTCCTTAGTTCACGTTAATAAAACAACCATACCTATTAGCATCATTATAAATCAGCCCTGCGCCAGAAGTTCATTATGTCGGGACAAAGCGCTGTAAAATAAAAATTCCTGAACGTCTAGAAAATTCTAGAAAATTCCACAAAGTTCCTAGACACCCGCTTTCATCGTTCGTGCTTGTTTTATAGCCATTAGGCAGCTTTGTTAACTGCTTTACTGCGACTAAAATTAAGTGCTTTTTTAAAATATTGCACAAAAGTGGGCGCAGATTGGACAGAGATTAATTATTTATGAGTGTGGAGCATTTCTTTATGATTCATTGTTTTTTAAATTTCGAGTAATTATGAAACATTTCGAGTGAGATTGAGATTGTAGTAACATTACAAAACACCAGGCATCTACTAGACATAAATAATTAAATTGAAAATTATGAACTCTATAATTCTAAAAAAATCATAAAGTTGTTTATAAAAATTAGCGTAGGCATTTTGCGTGATAAAAGCCATGTAGCAGCGATGGTCAAATTTTCCGGAGCATTTTAAATAGGATGTGACTGGTTGTCAATTATTCACCTAAAAAAATACTACTCTATCATCTAAATTGAAATACACTGACTTTAAATTTTGTCCGGGAATTAGTTAATGTAAATTATTGTACATTCTTTGTCGTTTCAGTCCATCTTTTTTGTATTCAAGCTAATTATAATTATGTATAACAAAAAAAGTACTCAATGTACCGTACATAATGTCATTAACAACATTTTTAATATTAATGCGTGTAATCCGTACTCATTATTTATCCGTACTCATTTTTTTTTCTTTCCTGGTACATTCTACTTTACATACTAACCTGCAATTAAAATTGCCTCTGACATTAAAACGGTAATGTCGGAAGTCACATTAAGGTTGGTCTACACCAAAAAACATAAATAAATACATATATTATAGTCTCGTTTGTATAAGACACTTTTTTTAGGGAAACAAAGAATTACTTAAATATGTTGACAATGTAGTAGTAGTTGTAGGTATATCAAAATTTTAATTACTTACAAATCATTTATTAGTTAATGTAACCGGTAGTATAAACTTACAACTATTGTTCAAGAAATATTATGAACATATTGTCACCGTTGTACAAAATGACTGTCTATACAGCATTTTCTTTTACTTCGAAATAAAATGTGATTAACCAGTTATAACGCTTGCATTTTTATTATACAACTATAATTTATAAAGTACTAGGCAAAGGGTTCCTGGCTCCCAAACTAGGATATCCCGTACTATGGGTAACCAAATATAATATTGTAAAGAGCTTGTTTGTAAATGGATGAACTCAGAACTACTGAAACTATTTAATTTTCGAAATCTAGGATAAGCGTATGCTACTTTTTAATGCCGGAAAATATGTTGCTCCTCATAAAACTCATTAATTCAAGGGTGACCACTTTGGTCTTGAAATATATGTTGGCAAACGTTTGTTACATTGTAGGTACAATTTATACGTATTACTGGTGTGGTGTTACTTATAAATAATACCTAATTAGTTGTTGTAATTAGCTCCAAAAGTGTTAATATAATGTTGTAAAACATAAATAGTTTCAACATAACACCATTTGTTTACTACAAATTGCGAATTTAACAAAAAAAAAAGCTGTGTAACTTATTTGGCTATCGTTTGGCTAACTTCAGGCCATTAACTTCATTTTTATTTATTTTTATTTTGACTTACAAAGAACTAAACTTAGTTTTTAGTCTAGACAGACTTATTTATGTTTCTAAAAAGAAACTGAAGACTTGCTACCCAAAGACCTATCAAAATGACATTTGCTAATTTTCCCAGGTCAAATGTCCACGTATATAGTGAGTACGCACCACTATAAGTTTCAAAGTGTAACTGCCGTTTTACATGTAGGTCGTACGTGTGACACGACACTACATTATCTAGGCTACCTAGGTAATAAACTATGGACACTAACATGTACTTCTTAAAGGACATAAATGGAATGTGATGATAAAGTGAGGTGGTGGGAAAATTGATCATTTTTGCTCGTGTAATGGTAAATGCAAAAGTCAGTTAATTGCCAAAATTAAAGCGTTGCTTCTGATCCCTGTATGTATAAAGATAAATGCCTAATAATGTAGGTATATGTCATATAAGATTTTATTTATACGATTTTTTAATCTAGAAATCTATACTGCAGCAGTCCTTAGAAGTTTTATTTGCAAGGTAACGACTGCAATAAAAATAGTGCTTTGTGTAGTGGAACCTTAAGTTTACTGTTGGGGGTTTATAGGGTGGGTTTATTATGAATGATCCCAAAAGAATAAATAAATAGGAGTCCTCAAGGAAACTCAATAGAATTTGAGGTTCTAATGTGTACATTGAATTGAAAGTCTAAGTTCTAAACTAAATAGATGTAACCTAATGGTAACATATAACCCTTTCCTTAAGAAAGTGACATCACACAAAATTACTTTACTTACTTTACGGTCTTAATGTTATGTTAATTCCCATAAATTCTATCAAAGAAAAGTTATAATAAAAATAAAGAAGGTAGTACGAATATTCCATAAAACTTAACGATATATTTATATGGCTGTGAAGTTAAATCAAGAATGCGATTCCACATTTTCATGCGAAATTGCTTGCGTGGGTAGTCAAAGTTATTTATTTTTTCGAATTCATTTTGTATCACATAATCGTATTAGAATCGTTTGACATGTTATTTCAGTACGCGAAAAAAAAATGAACGAGTCTTTTAACCCTTTAATCAGGGTAAACATTCCACACATGGCTCTTTATTTTTTATCCAAACAAAACCAGGTCGACAACGGTAATATTTACCCTATTTTAACAAAAATATTGCTCGCAACGACATACAGCCTTTGTGTTCAAAAATTACATATTGTTACTGAAAACAAAATGTTTGAATGGAAAACTTGCGATTCTGTAAAACAGCGGGTTTCCTTTTTTTACTGACCAAAAAATACATAAAGAGGGATGTTTTATATATATATTTAAACTTATATGAGAATCAGTTTTTCCATGCTGTACTGGGTTCGATAGAAAAACATAGCACGTTCGTTCCAGCGGCTTCTCTTCCGGGCATACTGTAGAACTCAATAGAGAAAAAAGAGGCTCCAGTGTATTGCAATCAGAGGCGATACCTACATAGTTATTAAAACCTAAAAATTACCCTGAAAACTTGTCAAACGTCGCGGGAAGACATTTTTATTTTTGGGTGCTAACCTTCTGCCTACCCGTAACAAATACAGGCTTAACTTTAAGTATGTTTGTATGAGATACTTATTGCTAGTTTTAGGGCTTTCTTCAAAGATTGTTTTTATAAAATAATAATTAAAAAACCAGCGCTACTAAGACGTCTTTGGGAGTAATTTTAATCATTCTAAAAGTTAACGGTCGGCAAATAATTTATAAAAACTTTGGAAACATCAATTTATTTCTGTAAGTTTATTTTCGAAGTCTATCGCCCTCATATACTTTAAGGGCATTATCCCTTGGATGAACTTAGGCGCCCTTTGTAAGGTCAAGGTTAGGGGTCATAGTCTCAACATATATTTTTTTTGCAATATTATGGAGCATAATTCGAATGTCTACTCGCGATCTACGTTAAGGCGGTGTTAGCATAAATTGAATTTCGATGGGAATATATTTTTGGAGGGAAAAAGCTCGTGTAAGCTTTTATATGAACAGGCGAGGGCGCGGGATTGTAAATTAAAACATGTAATACTTACTTATACTTAAAAGAATAAATCCTGAAGCCTTCAAAATCACTGAAGTTGTTCGAACTTTAAGTAAACATTTTATTGGACACCTATTTTCGACTAAACAATACAATAGGACCATTGAAGTTTTAAAATAAAAGTTTTCATACAAAACTGTTTATGAGAAGATGCAGAGAACTCTTTTTTTGTATATGTCAGCGTAAAATTGTAACAACTGTTAGTTTACAAACTTACTCGTCAGTTTGTAAACTTTCGGAAGGTTAGGTTAGGTTATAAATTTCCTAAGATAGATATGATCTAACGGTTTAAGCAATGTTACGGTAACAAATATATTTCTTGAGAAAAGTTGTTCAGTTTTTCAAATAGTTTTTCCGTGTTTTATTTGAAAATATTCGCACATAAAAATGCGCTCGTTATTTAAATTAATTTTCGCATAAAGAAAATCTTGTTGTTACCCCAAATTTTCCGATCACAATAGCTTTTGTTTTATTAATTAAGCACCATCACGGCAACGGGAGTGACATCGATTCAGCCACTCGACTTCAAAGCCATCTCGATTTCACCCGTCTCGATTGCCACTCGAATCGATTTGCCCGAATTAATCGAATAAGTCCAGTTTGATCTACCCGAGATTGTTAATTGTTAAGTGTTTTAATGATAAATATTTTCGTTTCTGGAGAAATTGGTGTCAATATGACAAAATTTTATTAAAAAAAAAAAAAAAACTCCTGTAACAATTAACGAACTACTTTTTCCAAGAAATATGAGTCAAATTAATTTTCAATAATCCTTATATTTGTCAAATGTAATTTGATAATATGCTCCGATTTGACGTCCAAAAAATCAGCTCTTTCATAATTCGTCAATAGTACTTACCTACCTTTAGTTAGTTAGGTATACGAGTAGTTACTTTAAAGCTACGAACCATCGATACGTAGCATGTAGCAATGTGCTACGTGCTACGCCGTAGTCTTACCATGGAGGTACCGTTTACGCACAAATAATACTCACTTTACATGACAACTTAATAAATACTACTTTACCTACTTTTTGTTGAATGTTGAGATCTGTATTGCACAAGAAATGGAGCTGACTCAGTAGGTAGGTCATTTTAAATGAGAAATAGTTTCAGTTTCCGGTCGAGCTAACTAAATATGAAGTTTTGCTGAAAAACTAAATTGAAATAAAGTTACTGGAAAGCCTAGCAACTTTGCCCGCCGGCTTACTTCTCCAAGAGGTCACGTTGTTTTGTACAAGTATACTAGAAATGGTAAAAAATACCTGTTTAATGAAAAATTAAATGAGAATTTTAGGCTTGTATTTGAAGCGATCTCAAAATTGAGAGCAATGTCAAGTATAGATTTGACAGGCCGTTTTGTATTGAAATGATATTTCTGATACAAAATCTATCGCGCTGTCAGTCAGATTCGTACAAGATGCTGTTAAAATACTCATTCAAGTTTGATGATCACCTGATGTTTACTGGGCCCTTTGGTCGTCGGAAAAAGTTGTTTGTCATTTTTTTTTTAATATTATGATTTAAATCTAATTGTAAGCAGTTTATCACAAACGCAAGCTATTTGCAAGCTTCGTATCCTCTTATTGAGAGGCTTCGTAGATTCACTATTATCCTAAAAAAAACTTATCGCTTCTAGTAAAACTTATGCCGTTTTATAGGTCAAGCTAACCTCATCCCGGGACATCCTGTATCTCAGCCGGCACCAACGTAGAAAAAATAAAATTAAAAAGAAACACCCTATAGCACTTGGACTCAAGGGAAAAAACTTCACTTATTTAATAAATTCGCTAACAAAAATATCTTGGACATTACTGTCTGACGATAACATTAACATTTTGTTCTTCTAAATCTACTTTTAATAAAGAAAAATTTCATATCAATCTCTAATTACGATTTTGTTACAAATACTGGGATTTTGTTCAAATTCACATGAATAGGACGCCCGTCCCACGATTTGTAACTAACTGACTTTAATTTAAAAGCGTTTTGAGCGTCATTATACTGAAATATTTTACCTACAAATCAAAAATACTCTTTTGAAAGTAAAGTACGTTTACTTGTACTTTAAATTATATTCTAAACATTATTTTCATTTCAATTGTCAAAATGATCATATATCATCAACTTTATTAACAAACTTATACCATCACGAAATCACAAACATAATGTGAAATTATGAAAACTTAAGCCGCATAGAGTAGACTCATTACTATAGAGACTGACTAACTTGCTCAACTTTGGCAATTAAGCTTAAAACATGGTATTCACTTAGCTAGACTTCAATATCTTGCTTATGTGGTTGTTAGATGAACAAGATTATTAGTTACATTAACATCTATCTTCTAAATATGTTGAAGTTAGTCGCTAATGAAGCAAAAGTTGAAACGACGTCATGTAAAATAACATTGTATCTCAGTAGTTACTAGTTAAATGAATTTAAGATACAATTCTACTCGATGGAAGTGTTTTTTTTTTTTTTACTATACCTAGGTACTATTTTTTTTTGTTACTCGTTGAGCTCGCTCCATCGCTGACTCTGTCTCAGTCGCCTCTCTAAACTTAGTCAAGGTCAAGAGCCAAGAACCTTTCAGGAATAAAGAAAATAAAATGACTATAATATTTTCTACTTAAATATTGCATATCTAACCTGAGCATAGCTGAAGTATTTTCAGATAATGTTAAGGGAACGAACATATCTACCCTCAGTCCATCCCTCAACAGAGCACCCTAAAATCCATAAGTTCACATGACAAGCCATCATCATTCCATAGACCAGTGGTTCCCAAAGTTATTAAACCGCAATCTATTAAAAAAAACTTTTAACTAAAATGAATCTGACACTGATCTAAAAAGAAGCTGCAACGTTATCAGCGTAATTCGTCGTTTAGTTTAAAAAAAGTGTGAATCTGTAATATAAAAGTCAATAAACAGAAAAAAATGCTAAACCATTATTTTGAGCGTTCGTGGTACCGGAATCTTTACGATATTAGTGACTGCACTAGCGGATGCTATAGATCTCTATACTAACTAGCTACATCAGTCCACTACTAGATATGGACCTCTCCCAATTGAGGGATAATTTGCTGTTATTGCAATCATAAGAGTTACTATGGTCAGTTGTTGTCACCAAATTAGTAGCGCTCCAATCAGGACCCTCGTCCCTCATATTCATATCCAATATGATATCCAAGTGAGATACGGGCCTATTTAATAAAACTGACAATGACAATTTGACAGTGACAAATCGTAGTTCATTGCGTAGTTGGCTTGCCAACACGATACAAGAAAGATAATCTGCTACGCAACGTACTTCGAATTGACATTGTCAAATTGTCACTGCTTTATTAAATGGGCCTTCTTAGTGACTTTCTTAGTGACCTTCTTAGTTACCTTAAATCTGCTCAGTCTTAAGCTCCCATGCTCCCAACACACTTTGGGAACGACTGCCACTAGGCATTTAATTGGAATACTTGGCGATTCCCAAATAGCATCCCCTTGAGTCTTGTTTGAGCCGAATTTTAGTAAAATTTGGGGAGATGTCGGCTTTAAAATTAAAGAGGGTTTAAGATGTTATGGTATTATTGTTAAAAAAATTTAATGACGCAAAAATAAAAAACAATACCTATTATTTGATTGATAAGGTACTATACGAAAAACTTGATACGGACATTATTCTACACAAGAAAGTACGAATTTTCTTACCAACTTATAAAAAAAATGCTGCCTCTGCAGAGGCATCTGTATTGAATTTAAGCCACACAATTTCCTGAAAACCCTGACCTCAGGGTTTATCACTAGATCACTAGTTTATCTGAAGAAGTTAGTATATAAATGAATCTTTTTAAGCTGCAAAATTCAGTGCGAAATGCAAAAACCTCACGCTTCGAGAAATTCGCTAAATTTTTTCACTTAAGTATAAAATTAAGCGGCGACGAAACTTAATGAGTTCCCGGCGTTGTAGGATAACCACACGTCAAAGAAAAAAAAAATTATCAACGTAGAAAATTAATGAATTATTCTTACGTAAAAAAAGATATACCTAATAATTTCGAAAATAAAACTTTACCAACCATAGATCAAACTATTAATATGATAAAGAGGATATTTTTTTAGATATTTTTCTGTGAAAATTAAAAAAAAACACATTACACATTATGTTCCGGTGAAACTGTGGTTGTTGGATTGTATGGTTTTTTTACTGCCTCCGTGGTCTAGTGGTACGAGCCATGGGCTCATGCCCGGGGGGAACACAAAGTTGATATTTGTTAATTTATCACTGTGAGATTTTCCTCAGTTTGGTCAGTCAGGTTATTGCAGGCTGAATGACCTGATTGTCCGAAAAGAAAAAGGATTCCGGCCTTCGGATGGCACGCTAAGCCGTCGCTTCCAGTCGCTGTCTTTGATAGTGGTCGAGAAACCATGCCAGAGGCCTATACGCTGTGATATAAGGCGGTTTAAAAACTCTGTTACCAGGGTTTATCGGGTCTATCGACTCGAAACCCACACGACAGAAGAAGACGTTTTTTTGTCTTTCTTTACGGACATCCTACTTATTCCAAATGAGGGCAACCCTCGCCTCGTCCGGCTGTTTTTGAAATAAAACTAGATATTTTGTGACGACCGGACAATTTCACTCTAATTTTGTGTACGAGACTGAACTTCTTTGACTTTTGACCGACTCTCTGAGATTAAATGTCAGCTGGTGAATTATATTTTGTAAGCGAATATTTGAAATGGTTTAAACTTTTTCATCACACGAATAAACGTAATGTACACATACTTTACATTAATGAGGTCGATGACTCTCTGTCTACCACGCGAATCGTGATGTATAATTATGTATATTGCTATAGTGACCGGGTTGTCAGACCAACAAAAAATTGCAATACACTGAAACCCTCGATTCCCTCGATTTTTCAATCTCATTATTTTAAAAGTGACAGACAGATTTCAATTTTAGCTTTAGCCCGTGGCATCTATAATTGAGCCCTATAGTGCCCTATAGTTTCCTATCTAGAGCAAGACAAATAGCCTGAAGTTAAATTAACTAGCAGTTAACAAGGGTTTCTATCATTAACTTTCAGTTAAGCGACTCAACTATTTTAATTAAATAAATTTCCACATCCTCAACACGATCTATTCTAGTTTTTGAGATAGTTGAACAATTCCCTTACGGGTTAGGCAGAACGTCAACGATGTCGTAATTACAATGTAGTTACCATCACAGCTGATAATCTTTGAAGGTCATTTCAGAAAGACCTGTGTAGGTTTACACGGAGAAAAAAAATAGTTGACCAAACTTAAGGATTTGAACCTACCCATGAAACTGAGGCTTGTATTTATAAAGCCATCTCAAGATTGAGAGCAATATTGAGTGCGGATTTGACAGGTCATTTTGTATTGGAATGACGTTTCTGATACGAACTCAAACTCGCTGTCACTCTTGAGAGCTGATTATAAATACGGGCCTGAATTACTTTCCCCCAGAAACATAGCTCGAAATATTAAAAAAAATATTAGCCTTCTCATACAAAATATGGTGTCAGCGGCTTGAGTCATTTAGTAGGTATCAGACCAAATTTTATTTTTTATTTTTCGACCTATGTTCCTTGGGGACAGTTATTCAGTTTCATGGGTAGGTTCACATCCTAAAGCTCGGTCAGTTATTTTTTTTTTACTGCCGGTAGTACCTATATTTTTGTA
Source organism: Scrobipalpa atriplicella (assembly GCA_029255725.1). Taxonomy (NCBI): domain Eukaryota; kingdom Metazoa; phylum Arthropoda; class Insecta; order Lepidoptera; family Gelechiidae; genus Scrobipalpa; species Scrobipalpa atriplicella. The sequence continues at coordinate 3,114 of JARACY010000975.1, read as the reverse complement.
ATCCATCGCCTTTACTGCCTTTTACGCCTCTTTTACGTATTTAGTCACATTTCACAAATTCAGATATTATACAACATGTAACAGAAAGGGTATATGCATCGAGAAAAGTGTGAATCTACCCATGAAACTGAACAACTTTCCCTAAGGAACATAGGTTGAAATACGAAAAAAAAAATGACTTCCCATACTAAATGTGCAGTCAGCTGATACATTTGTATGGAAGGTCAATTTTTTTTTTTTCGTTACACGTTGTATATTTTCTACTAAGATTACTTATTTCTCAAAGGTGATTTATACACCGATAGACTCTGGCAATTGTTTGCTCACAATATATTTACTGTTTTCAAAGACATCGGTACCCATTCATTCTGGATGCTACGAGAATTTTAAAAAGGTGACTGCTAGGTTTTCAATTCTCAGTCTTTCATACCCAATAAGTTTAATTTAGCGCACGCTATTTTCATTTAGGTAGTAAGCAACAATCGCCGCCGTGGCCAGGCCATGGATGGGTGACCGGTAGTGGTACAACAACTCGAGCGTTTCCGTGCTTCGGAAGGCACGTTAAGCCGTTGGTCCCGGTTAATATCGTAGATAGCCATGTCAGAGGCCATTGCTTGGCATTAGCGGCTTGAAATCTTTGACAGCTGGGTTGGCCACATAGCCCGGCAAAAGCCTAATCTAGGATTGGGTCTGGTGTCCCTTTTGGGTTGCGGAGGTCAGATTACAGTCGCTCTGTATAAAAACCAGTAAGTACCCTCGTTCAATCCCCTATATAAGGTAGCCAACCCCGTGAGATACGAGATAAGGCTAGGGAGATGATGAATAGATAATGTTAAAATATCTTAACTAATCTCAGCATTTTTTTTCAGGTACGTAATCGCAAAGTCCCGACCGAAATAAGTAGGTAAGAAGAATATTACGAAGTCTAACATTTACATTCATTCAATACAAAAGTTAATACAATATCTCGTTCAGTTCGTCTCAAAATTCCTCCGCCAAGTCTTAGCTGAATACATTAGGAGTTCTCTCATGAATCTATTACTTTAGCGGCAAAAGTGTTGCCCTATACAGATACGCAAATATGTATTCTTTTAAAGGAACTATAGACATTGACGATATAGATAGGGTAGGCCTATGATGACAAAATAGACCTATAATAATTATCTATCTAATAAGAACTATTTAAATATGTACTATGTAATACTCGCATTAGAGAGTTTCGGCGTAATCGTAATTTAGGCGATTGGCTGACGAAATGTCAACCGCAGAAAAAAATATTTTTATTGGACTATTGTTGTTGTGTATGTACGTACAGCACCGCGTTAGGATACAAAATGTGATTCATAAGGTCAAGTATTTTTTGTATTTGGGCAAAATATTCTACTATGTGATTTTAAAGATAATAAAATACTTCCATGATGGACTGGAAGTGGTAGAAAAACATAGAATGTGCCAGCTGCATTTCCTCCCGGGCATGCTGTAGAAACCAGCTAAGGGATTCGAGGGTTTCAGTACATTGTAATTTAGGCGATGGGCTGACAACCTGTCACTACAGCAATATACAGATCTATCTTAAACAACCCTCAAAGCTTTGTCAGACGTGGCGGACCGACCTTGGTTTGGGTCGTTGACGCTCTGCCAACTCCATTAAGGATATACTTAAGCGTAATTGTATGAATAAAAAAAAACGAAAATTTGTGTCAAATAGAATATTCCTTGTCTATCTGGCAACACTACCATCAAGTTTTTCGAGAGAAGCAAGAACTTGACTTCTTCTTTGTATAGCGCACAGAGATTACGGCTACAGATTAAATATTTATACAGGAAGAGTTAGTGGTTAGACCGCTTTTCGAGCATGTTTTACTTTTGCTAATCTTTTGATAATTTATTCAAAATGTTGAAAATTTCAGACTATCTAAAATCGTAATAAATATGATGTTAACCCAAATGTCAAATAGCTAGGACATTACATTTATATACGTATTTTTACCTGTCTTAGATATGCTAAAAATAAGTTTTCCCGTAATGAGATATTTTTTCGGTAAATTACCATGTCTGTACTGGATCAAAAAAATCTTTTCAGAGAACTCATTTTGAAGTTCAAAATTTGAACTAGCAACTACTTTATTTGTTCATTTTTCTCATAACAAATATTTCACTCGGATACTGAAGGAAATGCATCAAGACAAGTATGCTAGTAGTAAATTATTCAAAGCAAAGGCAGATCTGAAACGGGTCTATTTTCTAAAGGTTATGTCACAGCGAGCAATGCAGCGGGTAAGCCTAACGCGGCCTAACCGAGTAATAATATTGCAGTGTACGGGTCGGGTCACAGTTACAGCGAGTATTTCTAAAGGTTATGTCACAGCGAGCAATGCAGCGGGTAAGCCTAACGCGGCCTAACCGACCAAGAATAGTGTAGTGTACGGGTCGGGTCACAGTTAGAGCGAGTATTCCTAAAGGTTGTGTTACAGTGAGCAATGCAGCGGGTAAGCCTAACGCGGCCTAACCGAGGAAGGAGATTGCAGTGTTCGGGTCGGGTGTGAGTTACAGCGAATATAAATATAAAGCATAAAACAAGTAGCGTTTATGTAGTTGAATACTTGTAACGGCTACTCAAATATTCCTTGACAAATTCACGCCTCAGAATCTTGGCCTAAAGCTGAACTCGTTCTATGGGAACTTAATATAAAACTTAATAAAAATAAACTTAATATAATAAACTTAATATAATACCTAACTTAAAAGTACACAAAATATCAATAATTGCAATGTTTATTCAGGTCACAAATTATAGCGAGAAATCAAATAGACGAATTATAATACATTAAACTCGAAATCTTGCTCGTCAAACGTTGGCCCCTCTAGCCATAGTAATATTTATGGGTCGCAACACAGAGTAAATAATTGCGCTGAGAATTTTGGATCAGTGAATGCTAATATAATTTTCCTGTTTAATTACTATAGTTAGATCATCCATGTCAAAATGCTGCTAAAAACCAAGAATTAATTCTTCAGCATAAATAATCTCGCACAGTTTGCATTAATTCCCGCGGAAACTGCACCCCAACCCATGGCATGCAAAGCTAGACCCACAAAGGAACCCATCTTTTA
>JARACY010000974.1:0-70075 GCA_029255725.1 Scrobipalpa atriplicella | reverse complement strand
TAGTTTCTCCAGAAATTCTACATAAATATAGTAATACTGGAAGTTTGGTATCATTTTCAGGTAGTTAGAGAATGAGAAATTAATTTCTGAAAGAAAAAATATTACATTTCATATAAAAAATGGAATCATTGACACATTTTTTTTGGGAAGATAGTAATAAAATATATATGAACATTTTAATTTTTTCAGGTACATGTGGGCGCCACCTACGTACAACTACCTGATGTATCCAGACAGATCTGGTGCCAAGGTGTGGATTGGCAGCGTCGAACTTCCACATGTAAGTGAAAACTTACAGTTATAGTTAGACTGATCACCTGATCGTCCGAAAAGTAAGATGATCCATGCTTTCGGATGGGCATGTAAAAAGTTATTCCTGCACCTGGTTGTGTCAGTCAGTTTAGTCCTCCCCATAGGATTATCCATGCTGTTGGATAGGCATGTAAATAGTCAGTCCTGCTGCACCTGATCTGATTTATCCCTGGTCATGATTAGCGATGGGCGGGTGGAAATTTCCCGTGCTCGAAATATTCTCTTCGGAGAATATTCTCGGAAAGTTTCCATTGTGCTCGAAACTTTCCCTGGGACCGAGAACATTCAGTATCGATTATACATTTAATTGTAATCAATGAAAGCTTATTCAGTAATGTGTAAAACTAATAAAAAATCAATAAAACATTATGAAGGTACATTAAATAGCTTGAAACAGCCATAGTAAAGGATTTATTTCAGAAGGTTTTCAATTAAATTATAAGATTTAGATTTAAATGCATCAAAAATACTAGATTTAAGTACAATGAAATGAACTTTACTTTTACGGGTTTTTTCATTCATTGCAACACTGACGACAATTCCACGCTTTTATACTTAAGAATTATATATTAATTTAGTCGTACTACAGCCGGACAAATTTAACCTTTTCGCCGCCACTGACGACGGGTGTAGCCGACAGCTCGCAACTTGCCCTCAGCGCCATAGTCGGCTATAGCCGACAAAAAGTAGTAAACAAATTTATGTTAAAAAACTGGCAATTTTAGAACTGTATATTGTTTTTATTTCGCAAATTTAATCTTGAGGAAATCATTATAATTTTGCAGGTATGTCCCAGTTTTCCGAGAATTTTGATATAATTGCATGCTAAAAGACGGACTGAAAACGCCTGGAAGAGCTATTGGGCAATGAAAGATCTTATGAAAGGTGACTTGCCCCTTACCTTAAAGCGTAAACTCATGGATATGTGCATTCTTCCCATCCTTATCTACGGAGCTCAAACCTGGTCTTTGACTGATGTCCAAAAATTCAAACTCAAGGTTTGCCAACGTTACATGGAGCGCAGCATTCTTGGAGTTAAACTGATCGACCGAGTTCGGAACTCAGTGCTGCATTCCCAAACAAAAATTGTAGACGTAGCTCAGAAGGCTGCCTACTTGAAGTGGGACTGGGCTGGCCACGTCAACCGTATGCCGAATGTTCTATGGGCTAAAATTACCACCGACTGAGAACCAAATGCAATAAGGCGACGTGGACGACCCCGAAAGAGGTAGCGCGATGAATTGGACGCATATCAAAAAGCATGGCGGGTATTATCAATGGATCGTGAAAAGTGGAAGGAAGGGAGAGAGGCCTTTGCCCTGCAGTGGGACACCACAGGCTCATAAATAAAAATTATAAAAAAAATATATTAAAAGTAAGGATAGGTAGTTACTCTTTGTCGGCAAACCACTTCTTCGGTAAAACATTTAGTTTAGTTGGGTTCTGATTCTATTGTTTGTTGCGCACGTGCACTTTATAGCAGCGATTACATTACCCGGCCGACCAGGCCCGATTTAGGGTAGGGAGCTCAAAACGGCAAGTCTAATCGCAGTAAGGAAGTAAGGATCCTGATTAAGGGCGATCGTGCCGTCCCGACCGTCCTACCTCCTGATTTCGGATGCGAATCGGGTAATGTGATCGCAGTAAGGGAGTAAGGGAGCTCAGTCGCTGCGCGGCGTTCAGTGCGAGCGGACGTTTTTGTCAATTTAGCGGTAATAAAATACGCGTTGAAGATGTCCATCAAACATAGAAATTATATCACTTATACTCACGAGATATAGTATAATATTATTTCTAAGCCACCAAACAAGAAATGCGATTAAATTTTGAATGAATACGTGTATATAGTGAGAGACATGCCGTATCTGATCTCAAATCTATTGCATTTACATCCTAGGCTCCAACAAAAAATGTTTATTTATCTTTTTCTTCATGTCGTGTGAGTTTCGAGTCGATCGACCCGATGAACCCTAATGTCAGAGTTTTCAAACCGCCCAATAGCACACCTAATAAGCCTCTGACATGGTTTGTGTATCGACCCACTGACAAAAACAGCTACCGGGACCGACGGCTTATGTCCTCCGAATCAGGGTTTGTTTTGTTTCATACAATCAGGAGGTTCAGATATTTCAATGGTAGATACTATTAAATGTATGTTTGTTAATTCATTATTTAATTATGACCGCAATGCGGCAAGTTTTGCAGTCGATCAATCGCAGCATGAATAATCATCATAACCAGAGGTCGGAAATTCGGGTGCAAAAAAAGTAAAAAGCCACTGTTTGAGCTACTGAGAGTTGCTACAACCACCTTTTTCAAGATTTTTAGGGCCCCAGTTTATTTTTCTTTTATAATTGTTTTAGTAATGCTAATGTGTTCTTTGCGTCAATATAATTCGAAACTGTTTGATTTTTTTTTATATTTGTTTTAATTTGAAAGATATAAGTAGAAATGTGTTTTCAATGTACTGAAAAATAATAAAAATATAAAAATATCGTTTGATTGTTTGATATTTTTATTGAATACCATTTAGAAATGATTTGTACGATGCTTTTATTATTTTTACACTAAAATTTGAATGGGGTCCCCGGGGGCCCAAAAGTGTTTTATTTCTTAAACAAAAAAATTGCGAGAAAAAAAAATGACAAGATTAAAAAGCGTTTATCTTGTCTTAACCTTGCCAAATACGAATTTTAATTTTAATTTTCTCCGCAATATTTTTTGGGGCCCCAGGGGGCCCCATTCAAATTTTAGTGTAAAAATAATAAAAGCATCATTTTTAAATGGTATTCAATAAAAATATCAAACAATCAAACGATATTTTTATATTTTTATTATTTTTCAGTACATTGAAAACACATTTCTACTTATATCTTTCAAATTAAAACAAATATAAAAAAAAATCAAACAGTTTCGAATTATATTGACGCAAAGAACACATTAGCATTACTAAAACAATTATAAAAGAAAAATAAACTGGGGCCCTAAAAATCTTGAAAAAGGTGGTTGTAGCAACTCTCAGTAGCTCAAACAGTGGCTTTTTACTTTTTCTGCACCCGAATTTCCGACCTCTGATCATAACTTTAGACTATCTTTATTTGAATTCAGCACACAGAGAATATTCTCGAGAATTTTGGGAAACTTACGGAGAATATTCTCGGGAACATAGGAAATATACGAAACGATAAGTGTTTCTGACATGTAAAACATCTAAAACAGTTCATATATTTGAAATTTAGCTATTAGCATATAAAAAGAAAATTAAATCAAGACTTAACACCAATGTTCTCCTAAATTCTCGTTCCATCGGAAACTTTCGAGTGCGTTTCCGAGAATATTCTCGCGCCGGAGAATATTTCGAGAACGGCACAACGCTATCATGATAGTCTGTCCATCCATCCCATCAAATAAGAGATTAAAGTAGAGAGAACACTTGTGTGCTGCGCAAATACTCGGGCCTGAAAACTAAGTACCGCACAGATTGCTGAGCTCTGGGAGATTGCCGCCGTCGCTGAAATTCGTTGGGGATATTTTGGGCAGACATTACATAATAAGGTGATTCGATGAGCTCACTAGCGCCCCCACTAGTAATAAATTTATTGCGTCTCAAAAACAAACATTTTAAAATATTTTACGTTTTGCGAAAATCGGAAGTACCTTATACTTTCATTGAGTAATCCATCAGGCTTTTGAATTATATAATACAGCAAGCTTTGAATATCTCTTATTAATTAAGATCTTAGCAAAAGTGGCCACTTTTAGCAAGATCGTAATTCTAAGCTTTGATTCTATGTATAAATAGTGGCCGTATGCATAACAAAATGAAGAATTACTTCCGATTTTCGCAAAACGTAATATATTCATTATAATGTTTATATTTGAGACACAATAAATTTATTTCTTGTGGGGGCGCTAGTGAGCTCAACATGCCACCTTTATAACGAGCAGAACTTGACTTAGTATGACACAGTCCATGCTTTGTAGTCTTAAACTTCTTCAAGAAGATTGCCCTGTAGTATAGATACTCTATCGTGACGTCATTGCACTGATATAACGGGGTTAAATCTGATCTTCCAGGTGGGTACGCCAATCGTGACCTCGCCGTGCCGCATCGGGCCGTTGGCGACGCGGCCGTGCCTCTCCATGCAGCAGGCCCACGTGGCAGCCGCCGAGAGCGCCCTGCACTGCATCAAGGTGAGCTGATAAACCATCAGGAGTTAATTGTTGAGGGTAGTTGGCCAAGTGATGATTGTTGGGAATAGGGTAGTTACCCTCCTGGGAGTATATACATACATACATACACAAATCACGCCTTTATCCCTAGAGGGGTAGGCAGAGCAAAAACGACCTAAACAAAAGTCGTTCCGCCACGTCTGACAAATTTTGAGGGTTATTTATTACAGATGATAATGTATATTGCTATAGTGACAGGTTGTCAGCCCATCGCCTATAAATTGCAATACACATAAACCCTCGAATCCCTTAGCTGGTTTTTACAGCATGCCCGGGAGGAGATGCAGCTGGCATATTCTATGTTTTTCTATCGCTCCCAGTTCAGCACGGAGTATATTGTTGACGCATTTTGGGGAATTCCCCACTTTTTGGCAACCCTCGAACAGTGACAATCGAATGACGTCACCGTCGTTTTGGCGCGAAAATTTAAACTCAATTTAAAAACACATTTTTTCCGATAAATTGCAATGTTTTAATTTTTTTTACAATTTTGTGGTCTAATTTACATGGAATTCTTTAAAATAATAACAAAAATAAAAATATTGGATAACATTGCATCTTTAACACATTGTTTTATTAAATGAATGTTGCTTAGGTACCGTAGTACGAACGAGGCTATGAGTATATTATTCTCTTCGATAATCTTATGTCATAATCATGATGATAATACCTTGTTATACAAATATCAAAATACTCTATATTTTATTACATTTAGGTCAATATTTTTTAATAAAATTTATTCAAATATATTTTTATTAAAGTTAACGCCATACAAAAGTACCCGCTTAGCTATGGGTAGTTCATGTTTACTAACATAACATTAACTTAAAGTGACAAAGTTTTTAGGTTTCCGTAATGACCAGGGCAACGAAGTCCAACCAGACATGTTTCGAACCGTATATCTGCAGATTGCTGAGAAAACTTCGATACCGCATGTTGGCGCCATTTTACTAATTTGTATTTGACCGCTTAGCCATAGACACCTAGCTGTCTATTCTTTGAAATGTTACCGATATAATTACGTTGATTGACACTTAACGCCACTTCCTTACACCCATCCCTTTCCTGCACACTATTCGTCGTGACGTGCGAGCGAGATACACTATTCGCCGCCATATCAACAACAACGAACAGCGCCACCTAGCGCCACAACAATGGAATGCGGAACGACGACTTCTTCCGCCCGCCAGTCTACAATCATCCACGCGCGGTGAAGCCCGCTCACGCGCATCCGCACCACGCTAACTGGTCGTTCTTGAAACCATGGCCGCCGGCGCCAAATAATCTAGCTAGAACAATATTACCTACATAAACTGTGTTGTGTGCGTGAACTGTGAAGTGCCCCGTGTACTTATGCATAACATGCTGGCTAAAGTAGCCGCGTGGCGTACATCACCAAACTGAAGCAAGATGGACTCCAACCAACTGTAGGTAAGTGTGCATACCTTCCTATCTCTTACAAGCTGCCTCATTCTTATCCCTTATTCCAAAGCAGCTTGTTAGCCATCCTTCAGCATCTCGTGTCAAACAACCATAGCATATTTTCGCTCATAACCCAAAATAAAATACAGTCCACTTTTATCTCTCCGCTACAACACCGCATAACAGAACTTGTGTTTCTTGATGTGGCGCCATCTACAGCTCGTAAGCTTCTGACATGATTTATTTATTAAGGTTAGACCGCACTAGGACGTAACTGCAGCGACACGACACGGCGCGGCAATGTCACTTCATACATTTTTGACAGTCTTTGTCGCGCCGTGGCGCGTTGCGTCGATCCGATGCAGTGCCGCAACAGTGCGGTACGTCTCATACATTTTCATACAAAAAATAATTTGTCGCGCCGTGTCGCACCGCTCTGCAGCTACGCGATAGTGCGGTCAGAACAGTTTTGAAAACAGGGACCGAAGGCGTTACGTGCCCTCTGAATAACGCAAGGATCAGGATACTACTTCCTTCGTTTCGGAGCTCTATATTAGCTTATATAATTATAATAATCAATCTTAGTGATTTTTTGGTCAATTCTGTTTCTCTTTTCACTGTTGATATTCATACCCATTCCAAGTAAAAAAAAAACTCTGTTTTCAGTTCAATTTCCTTAATCTGCAAATTATTTATCATTCTAGATGCTCCGACAAGACCTGATCCAGCGCTCGTGTGCCGCCGTCTCTCCTCCGATGTACCGGCCGGTGGTGCGGCCGGTGGTGCAGCCGGTGGTGCGGCCGGTGGTGCAGCCGGTGGTGCGGCCGGTGGTGCGGCCGGTGGTGCAGCCAGTGGTGACGCCGACACAGCCCTGCGTCAGCCCTTGCGAATACCCCAAAGCATATTTGCGACAACCACCCCCAACTCCAGTCACCTTGCCGCAAGTTTGGCGAGCCTTTTGAAGCTGCCACTCAGTATTAATTCCTGAACCCAAGTTCCTTAGAGGCTCCTACTTATTTATACTGTCGGTGTATATGTCGTAGGATGATTCGATACAATTCGATTTTTTTGCGAAAATCCTAGGGATATTGCGGAAACACGGATCGCGAGACAATGGCGAAAACATTATATACTACTAGAAAAAGATTTTGCGCCAAAAAAGAAATAGCCGGCATTGTCAATCAGTGTTATCGCAATATCCCCCGAGTTTTCGCGAAAATTAAATCATTAAATCAACCTACGACCGACATATACAGTTACGATTCAAGAAAGATATCTTTTAAAATATAATGATGTTGATTCAGTATTGCAAACTAAAATAAGTGTGATTGACAAATGAGGAAAATAATTATTTTACTGAACTGGTATCAGCATCCGACATTACCAATCTAGTTATACAGCGAATCTTTCATTCACCAAAGAAATTTTTAGGTCCTTGTTTTGACCACGAAACTAAATAATTTTCTGGGGAACATGGGTTGAAATATGAGAAAATATAATTTGGCCTTCCCATACTAAACGTATAAGCTGTTAGGGAGCACCACAGACTTATAAGTCTGTGGGGAGCACTAAATGTTTTTCTATATCAACCTACGTCCTATAGAAAAAATTGTTCAGTTTCATGGTCTAAACAAGGTCATGGTCAAACTTCAAAATTTTCTTTGGTGATTGAAACTTCCGCTAGCCTGTATGGCTCTAAAACTATTGTTTGCTCTTTAATATTATTTTTTCATGTGATTCAAGAAATTCGAAGGTTGTGTGTAACCTAATCTAGGATTGGGTCTGGTTTCCCTTCTGGGTTGCGGCAGTTGCTCTGTGTAAAAACCAGTACCCTCGTTCAATCACCTAGATTAGGTAGCCGACCCCGTGAAATACGGGAAAAAGGCTAGGAAGATGATGATTCAATTGATTATAATTACATATATTTGTTTTTGAAAATTGGGCTTGCTTAAAATGACATGTATAATTTTATTCAAATTACTATTAATAATTATACTGCCTGGTGTTTCCTGATCACAAGATTTGATTTCGTAGATAATGCGCGACCTTACTGTTCATACTTATAAATTACCATAATTTTAGGTACTAATAAAAATCACTAAATTGACACTTATTGAATTTTATTTAAAACAAGAAACCTAAAGAATTCTAATATAATGTAAAAACGTAATAAGGACAACTAAGGACTCCTTTAAAAATTTCATAAAACCTGCGTTTAAAGTGAACTTTAAAACTATAAATCGTTATAGATTCTAAATGCACGTTCCTTAGGCACGTTCAAATACAAAAACCTAAAACTGGATTTCAAATCAATCGTCGTTTATTTATAAAGTGACCTTATTGTCGGTTTTATTTTCCGAGATATTGAGGGTTTTGTAAAAAGGTCAGAAAATATCGATTTTTTATACCGTGCGATGGCGGCCTCACTCGTTTAAAAAATAAAATAGACTTTTTCAAGCTTCATTCTACTACTTCCTTAGAATTAGAGCTAATGATTTTTAGAAGAATTGTTACTAAACGGCCGTTTTGGTGGAGTACAATAATATTCCTTACCTACAATGAGGTACCTTTACGCTCTGGGAACATCACATTTTATTTGACAATACAATACATACATCACGTCACGCCCGTATCCCTAATGGGGTAGGCAGAGCGTCAACCACCCAAACAAAGGTCGTGTCGCCACGTCTGACAAGTTTTGAGGGTTGTTTAAAATTAGATATTTACGCAACTGCTGCGTAATAAGGGGTATTAAAACACGAGTGTCACAATAGCATCACACGAGTGTTTTAATACCTAATTATGTACAGTTGTGTACAATACTTTATCTTCACTCGTACAGTACGGCCATAAATATTGCACATCTGCCCCTTGAAAGACAAGGTTGCCAGTCGTTCTAAATGTGAGACACGTAAATAAAAGACTAATGTTCCGATATTTATTTATTTATTTCATATAAGTAATATTTTTCTACATGAGCCACGTATACATAAATATAACGTCAAGAAATCAACATAATATTAAAACCATGATACTTATAGATAAAAGACACTGAGCAGTTACCTAATGTAAAACAGTTGCTAGTGTGACTGATTAAGACAATATGAAAATCGAGTTGTAATAATTGACTAAATTCGAGGAATCATTTCGAGGGATTATTCTCTCAAAGTTTAGCCATCGAGTTGTAATAATTGACTAAATTCGAGGAATCATTTCGAGGGATCATTCTCTCAAAGTTTAGCCATCGAGTTGTAATAATTGACTAAATTCGAGGAATCATTTCGAGGGATCATTCTCTCAAAGTTTAGCCATCGAGTTGTAATAATTGACTAAATTCGAGGAATCATTTCGAGGTATCATTCTCTCAAAGTTTAGTCAACGAGTTGTAATAATTGACTAAATTCGAGGAATCATTTCGAGGGATCATTCTCTCAAAGTTTAGCCATCGAGTTGTAATAATTGACTAAATTCGAGGAATCATTTCGAGGGATCATTCTCTCAAAGTTTAGCCATCGAGTTGTAATAATTGACTAAATTCGAGGAATCATTTCGAGGGATCATTCTCTCAAAGTTTAGCCATCGAGTTGTAATAATTGACTAAATTCGAGGAATCATTTCGAGGTATCATTCTCTCATAGTTTAGTCAACGAGTTGTAATAATTGACTAAATTCGAGGAATCATTTCGAGGGATCATTCTCTCAAAGTTTAGCCATCGAGTTGTAATAATTGACTAAATTCGAGGAATCATTTCGAGGGATCATTCTCTCAAAGTTTAGCCAACTATTTTCTCTTAAAATTGCAGGCAGAATACACGACATTTATTTTCTTTGAATTGTAATTAACATTTAATCTTACATGTAATAACATTTATTCTACAGTCAATGATATATTTGAAAGATTGTTTTTTTTTATTTTTTATTTTAGTTGGCATATCTACTACGGGATGTATTTTTTTTGGGTTGTCAACATTAACTATGCAATTACATATTGAAATATTAATTCACGTCGATAAGACATCCACAGAAAGTACATTAATTTTCTTATTTAACATTAATCTTTCTAGAAGTGTGGTAATGTTTACATTATGTGAAATATATGAATGTGAAACATGATCGATCATCGAAGCATTAGAAAGGTGTAAAGCTTTCAAGGGTTAAGATTTATGCTAACGATTTACAAATTTCTGCGATGTGAAATCATACATCATATAAAATATATAAATTAGTACTAATTTATGTTCTGAAATTAACACTAAGTATACATTTTGATTAAAAATAAATAACGTTACATTACATCATGTTATTAAATAACTCGATTTGTATAAGCTCAATCATGACGATATTATTAGACATTATCTTAAAGTTATCGAAAAGAGCGAGCGCTTCAGGGACTCGAAAATGTAATCAGCTTAAAAATGTATTGTCAAACATTATTCTTGCCTTAGAAAAGATTAGCAGTCGAGAGAGTGAGATCACAAGATAGCACAATATTCTTGATAAAAAATACTAAGAAATTACCACTAAGTATAGGTAGATTCATAAATATAGAAAGGTATATTAAACGATACCTTTAGAATCACATCGAGTATTTAAAAAGTGAATAAGTATTTTAGTTTGGGCACAGTACATATTAGGATTTATTACCTCTAACACTGAGCAAACACCACAACCCTTAGAAGAGTGATAATATAGTTGTAAATCTGTCATAACATGCTATACAAGGGCTGTGCAATGGTATCAATAGTCTTGACAGGGTTAATAGATCAAGTGAGTGCGCGGGCGCAGGCTCTGGTGGATACGGTTAAGCTGAACAGCCTACGGCGCTATGCCGATTGCACAACTATAATTCAGTGCTCTCTAAAGAAATAGTACAAATAGATAGGCACACACAATATGTCAGTTAGGAATAAAATTTCTTATTCAGGAAGATACTTTTAAGTCTTCCTATTGCACAATAAGTACTCCTCGATCTAGATCACATTTATTTAAACAAGTAAGTATACTTTTTATAATAATATCCAATATGAAATCAATGTAAACATACTGTAAAAATCACTACTTAAAACGGACTGTTAATACATTTAATAACTAGTATACTCATAAAGTCCACTTTCTAGGATAAATCTATTTTTCAAATATTCCTTCCACTATTTATATTATGCTGCCGGTACTGTTGGAAACTAATAAAGGTGGAAAATAAAGTAAGTAACTGACTAAATTAAAACGAAACTTACCGAAAATAATAATCATATTTACCACACAAAAGAAATCTCATTCAAATTATTTTCTTACGAAAAATACACAGTAGGTATGTCTAGATGATAATTAAACTGAAAGGCTCTGTATAACCAAGCCATCTATCTTATATACAAAAATTTATCTTAGAAAGTGACCTACTTGGTACTTCAGTACCCTTAGTTCTTGTAACAAAATGTTAAAATTTACAAGTGATCGATTATCAAAAAGACAAAATTTTAATAATTATGAAGGCAAGGTATCTCAGGATAGGTTTACAATCAATACAATGTAAGTTCTAATAGACTACATTGATTTTGTATAACAATATATAGATATCTGATAAAATCTTACTCCAATCTACAGTCTATTAATATTTTCTCACTTTCTGGACATCCTTAATAGTAAGTTAAAAATACTATGACATTTCGTAACGACGACAATTTCATAATATCTTTCAAAACTCGTAAAGTTCAGTAATAAGTTAAAACAATAAGTAAAACAGTAGGAAAATATTCAATCCACTTCTAAATATCAAGGTAGAAAATAGAACGAACAAAGCAGTATAGTTAGTTCGTTAATATGTTGATATCTAACAGTGAGTACCTATATATTTAATTTGTATGCAGTTGATTACAGCTTCTCTTTTATTTAGATATAACTTCACAAAATATGTAGTATATAATTAAGAAAATATGTAATAGAGGGTTTTTTAATTATATTATATTTTATATAGTCTAAGATCCGAAGGGAGGTCAACCTGCACCGATCTGTTTTCCAGTTGAAAAGTGCATGTATGCAGGTATTATTTATCAAATAATATGCCTCAACAGTCTTGCCTATTAAAAGTTGACCGCGTTGGTTTCTACATGCTGACCTTCAAACTTTAATTCGAAGATGGCACCCCATGATGATGATATTTTGATAAGCAAGACAATTGAGGCATATTTTTTGATAAATAACAAATGCGGAAATGTAGTTTTCAATTGGTAAACAGATCGGTGAAGGTCGACCTCTTGGATCCTATACTAATAGTAAATAATTATTGTTATCATTATCGAAATATGTATAAAATTAAAAGGTATATTTTTACTATGAATAAAAAATAAATCTTTACTCGACACTTACTCTTTACTTCACAGGTACTCGATATGTACTGTAAGTGCCTGACATTTGTACATTAATCTCCGCTATAAGAACAGACATGTCTATTAATGCATCTTGTTATTGTATTACATTTCAATTTTTTACTTTAACCAACTTTAACCAAACTATGTACTACACCATAACATGACGTCCAAAATTTTTGGTAAGAAACTAACACAAAAAAATACTTATACAAATTATTTAAAAACTTTGTACTGTGCGCGAGGTTTGCATAAGCTTCTTTAAAAAATATATATTTCTTTGTTTGCGAAATTTTCTCATGTCAAGGTATAATGTTAGAAATAATTTATGAAATTTGTCAAAGATAATTTGTAATAAACAAATTATAGATATTTATTTCTTCGATTACAGATTCCGGACGGCCCAGCAGCGTGTGATTCATATTATTTTTGAGAACTAAATTACTTTTGACTTAGCATGTGTTGGCAAAAATTAAGTCTTAATAATAGCGTAGACCGAAATCTTTGATATCAGTACATTGACTAATATTGTAGATATTAATATAAATTTTGCGTATATGTGATTTGAAATATGTTTGTAGGTACAGCATCGGTGCATTTTAATACGAAATGTTCTTAATTGTATTTTGCAGACGACTCGACTCGACCCTGGGCACCCCTGCCCCTGTAGCATGCAATATATCGCATATATATCTGTCAAACTCCCATACAATTTGACAGATAGATGTGATAAAATGTGTGATAAAGTGGCTATTGCGGCCTTATCGCGGCTGCATGCTACGGGGGCTGGGTGTTATTTGCAGATACCTATCACCTAAAACATCACACATACATTGGCGCTAAGTTGTGCTACGAAACGAATACGTGGCACAATTTCAATACTCCTCTACCTTCTCTTTCAAGATCGCATTCACGTCCATTTCTTATTTTTTATAATATTTGGCACCTTCTCACTGTAGTGGACCGATGTTGGCTGCACATCGTAGCCCTATCACATGTCACAATTAAATGTTTTATAATATATAATTTAAATCGTTTTTATTTTTCCTAACTCATGTGTACACCTAATATCTTGTGATACCTACTAACAGCAATCACTTTTTTTATTTTTTATCACCGTTGTATTTACCTTTTTGCCAATTTTTATTTCCCGGTACTCATAGTAGGTACTAACGGAGCCAAACTTTAAAGAATATCTATCTATTTTAATGTTCAAAATTTACAATGAATGATTTTTTACACATTATATTATATCATAACGATTCCCTCAAGATTTTTGTTCACGTTAGTTTGTAATAATATTAACCATCAAAGCTATAGTTAAGTTTAACAAACTTTTAAGAATACGCAAAATTTAAAATTTTAAAGTTATCGTATTTATTTATGGTTATTTTTGTATCCAATCAATCGTATTGAGTATATTAACACCTGCATGTAGTGGGGAGTGGGAATAGTACAATAAAATAACACATTAATGATTAACCCTAAGCAGCTGCTTGTCATTTTTGTTATTATTCTTCTGATGAGTAATCTGTCAGACGTATATTAGTCTGGAAGTCTTGATAAAACTAATGTTATAGGATATGAACGAAATGTTTTGGATATTTTCAATAGCTTATTATGTGCAGAACCGTTTGATGCCAGATTGGCATCATTGATAATTTTGAGTTGTCCAAGATGGGGTCCAAATTGGGGCCCAAATAAATATATTATTTCAGGAGTTTGTGAAGTGTGTTATATCGTCATTTATATTGTTTTTCGGTCGGGGAACACGAATCTGAAGCCAGTTTTTACATGAAACCCATACGAGAGATTTTATTTACAAACAAAGCCCTAGTAGTATTTTTTTTGTTTTACTGTATTTGGTGAAAACTGTGCTATCAATCTGATTATTTAAGGTACAAAGTGAAAGAACAATCTGGGCATGAACATAGTGAATCTGGGCTTACAGTTAGTGCCCCGCAAAGTCGAGAGCGAAGCTAGTACGGCTTTATTACCCTATTCAGGAACCATTTCGGTGTTTTTTTCTTTCTTGGAAGTGTGATATACTAGAACACCAAAATAACTGTTATCTAGTGCAGTCCATGACATAATACAGGGCTAAAAAATTAAGGCTAGTACCCCACTTGGTTAGGAAGTTGCAAAGTTAACCGATACTGACCGAGCTACTGATAATGATCATCAAACTAGAATGGGTAGGTACTTCCAGTAGTTCCAGTTACCTTAGAGAGCTGAAATGTGGCATGTGGATCACGTTTAGTATGTTTATACAGGGGAAAATTTTAAAACCTTGAATAATTGAAGGTTAGTACCTAATGAGGTACCATAAGAGCCCAGGTAAACTATACGAGATACGGAATAACCGTCTTTGCCAAAATTATGTAGTGTGACTAGCACTTTTTGATGTTATACAACATCGAAGATCTGAAGAACCTGGTGAGGAACTCTAAAACTGCCTACACGGCTGATAAAAGATTTTTTCATC
Organism: Scrobipalpa atriplicella; assembly: GCA_029255725.1. Taxonomy (NCBI): domain Eukaryota; kingdom Metazoa; phylum Arthropoda; class Insecta; order Lepidoptera; family Gelechiidae; genus Scrobipalpa; species Scrobipalpa atriplicella. Next base: position 55,261 of record JARACY010000974.1, on the reverse strand, counting down.
CCATCTATTCGAAAACGACGACTTTAATCGCATATAAGTGCGCCTAAAGTTGATGCTTCTAAGCGACATAGGTACTATTACTCTACTCTTTGCTAGAGACTGTTCCAGCCGGGTAAAAATGAGATTTTAATCCTCTTTATGAAAATAAGTGCGATTAAAAGAACTTTTAATCGCACTTTTTGAATTTGGAACCTCTTTTTCTTTTTTCTTGATTTGGCATGACTGACGCGGAGTGAAAACAAAATAGTTAGATGTCGAATTCAAATAATGGTACACTGGCTGGTTAGACTGCGCGACGGCTGATAAAAAAAAATAATTGAAAATGCACGAACTACGGCACGAGTGGGCAGCAGGGTTTTATAGGGAGCCCGTGTTTTCGACTCTTTTTACGAATTATTAAATATTCAAAATGAGGTCTTCTAGCAGTGAAATTACCTATAACATTCTTATTCTATTATATTTAAATTTACAAGTGTTAGTTAGGCGCCTTTTTTTCTCATAGAGGGGGATGAAAAGTAGAGTGTATCACTCGGGAGCAAAAATATTTTTGGCTCGGGCGACGTACTTTGAATCCCTCGCTACGTTCAGGATTCTACTTTAGAATCCCTCGCTACGCTCGGGATTCTACTCTAGAATCCCTCACTTCGCTCTGGATTCAAAAAAACGCCCTCGCCTTAAAAATATTATTTTACTCCCACGTAATAAAATCTACTATTTTAACTCAGTTCAGTAGTTTTGTTATCAATATTGCTTCAAAACCGACTTTCCAAATTTTTGGGCTCCGTGGATGCCACCTCAAATTACACAAAATTATCAATGTTGACATCAAGACATCAAACGGATCTGAAATTTACGTATCCTAAGCTATTAAAAATATCCAAAACATTTTATTCATACCGCTAAATACCACTTCCACCAGTGCAGTTTGAAGCTGCACCCGGGACTATATTCAAAGATCTTTTTTTTATAAAAATAGACATCATTATTTAATATGATGTGTTTGCATTATTAATAATGCATTAGATGTTAATAATATAGAGTAAACTTTTTAATTATGAAAATATTAAGTCTTCTTAAAATTAGGAAATTTAGACATAGCTGATTATATATTATAAAATAAAATTAAAACCAAAAAATCACGGTAACTTAAATATTTGCTTTTTTCATCATGAATTGATTTAAATATTATAAAACAAAATATTAAAGTTGTTAAATTTAGTGTAATTTCTTTTTAAGTAAGCCTTAAATATCAGTCTTGCAGACTTCGCAAAGCCACTGTTAAGTTTTTTGATTATCATTTGCGTACACATGTACTAGTAGCTTACGTGTAGGCTGTAGGGTTAATTTCTTACGTGTAGGCTATAGGGCTAATTTCTTCATTCGCCAAATATTAATTTATTATTACTTGAGCCGCGCTAAATAAACTTTATTTCATATAATCAATATTTCTGAGCTTGACGACTGGTAGACGTAGTGTCTGTTAGAATATAATTAATTTACCACCATACAACACGGAATAAGTTGCCACAATATTTGATAACTAAGTAAACTTAATTTTTTTGTCGTTTCATATCACCATATTTTATAATCGACTGGCAAAAGAAAAATTGCCAGGAAAACTATACTATTGTTGTTTTTGGACTTTAAGGCTCCCCCGGAGTGTCGAAATCCCAAATAAACGTAGTTTTGCTTTCATTCTTAAACGGTACGACCAAACTTAACCAAACTCCCTGTAATCATAATCAAATGAAATATATGTATGCTTATAATTAGTCTTCGTTTCAAAATATTAAGCATGAACATTTGCGTGAAAATAGACAAAAATTTAATACTTGGTTAATATTTCCAAATCAAAACTAATTAGAAGCATAGATATAATGATGCATTCGAATATGTGTTGGTTGAATTTGATCATAACGTTTTAAAAACTACCTATGATTTTAAGGAATTTCGCCACTCCGAGAGACTCTTAACACAATGATAAGGCCTGGTATGGGTATGGGCAATCTTTTTAAAAAAGAAATTAAGACATTTTGCCAATATAAAATTTACATTTAAGCGCTTAAATTTAGGGTCGAATTTTCAATGCGCGGACTGTGTCATTCGAAGTCAAATTATTTGGCCAGGACTATAGGTACATAACGTAACTGAGGTCAAAGTAAAATAATAAAAAAATAAGTAAGTTGGTGCTTTATCAAATGACTGTAATCTATGGGCTGTAATAAGCTTATTCTACGCGTCTTTCATATCATATGTAATGATTAACCATAAAAGAAAATGAAATAGGAAAATGTGAGACAGTCAAAGCCATAAGATTTTTCAATAGGAATGTTAGTAGTAACGGTCTGAGTGGTCGCAAAGCAATCCATCTATAGCCCTAACGGACTGAGGTAGTACAGAGCTGTAGCAGTCTCGAAGACGTGCCAGCTACCAGCTGATTCTTCGTACTCATAATTTTCAAAAATTTGCAGCTTATTATGATTCATATATATTTCATATATACCTACTTACTATCAAAGTTAACTCTCCACTGTTTGCATATGATAATACTTACTTTTCACTTTAATTTCAATGGCTACGGCTCTGCACGCACACGGAAGTAAGTAATTAAAATCATAATATTCGTACACAAAATTAGTTCATGATTCCAACAAGGTTCAGCATCTGCTACGAATGTAACAGAAGTAGTAATACTAAACCAGTGCAAGGCAAACTATTATTAGCTTCATAACGGGGTAGTGCCAAAAGTTTATGCAAATTACCTATTCACAATGAATGTGTACCATGACCTGATAACATGATGTCCTTTTCTAATTAACAAAAGCACACAATTTAAGATTAATATGTAAAGTTAACAGGAGCATATAAATTTAAACCATGCGTTAAATATCGATAACATAACAATTAGTAATTTCACACCATATTTTCAACATTAAATATGTTCAAGAATTATGATAAACTTCTACCGCTAGGCCGATTTCAATAGGTATTAATGTGCAGGTAGTCCTCAGAAACGAATAAATGAAACAGACAACAAACAGACATCTCATACCAATTGTTAACATAAAATGAAAAAGGTAATATTTTCACTAAGTGTAAGAAGATCATGGTTGAGATGAGACGAGATCGCGTGCGCGTGCGGCGTGTTGCGGGGTCGAGGCGGCGCGGGGGCGCGGGGGTGCGGCGGCGGCGGGGTGCGGGGGGCGGGGTGCGCCAGCGCGAGCGCCCCGAGCGCCGGCCCGCTCCCGGTAAACGCTACGCGGCACTAACGTTAATCAAATTCTTTACGTACGGCCCGAAAACAGCTGGTACTGCAAGCAACCATAACAAAAATGATTAAAATGGAAGCGCGTGCGAGGCTGGTGGTTGCGGTGAACGCGAGGCGTCGCTACGCGCGCGCCGCTGCCCGCCGGCCCCCCCCGCCCTCTCCGCTACGCTACTCCAACAAGCGCTACACTACTGCTACGCGAGCTACGTCGCTACGCCGTCGGCGTCGGCTGACGGTGGCTGGCGGCGGCGGCTGGCGGTGGTTGGCGGTGGCTGACGGTGGCGATAAGTAAGCCGCCGCCGCCGCCGCCACCCGTCGCCGGTGCTCGCTACACTACTCAATCCACGAGCTCACTAGCCGAATAAGCAAACCAAACTCAGGCAGGTACTGTATTCTAACTAAAATTACGAATTTCTATTTAATTCAAAATTGTGGTGCTTTAATACGTGCAGCTTGGCAGAATAATTTTCAGAATAGGAATACATAAATATGTAGCAAAATGTAGAGATGTTAAAAATCAAAGAAATATGGAAGTCAAATAAAGCAATATTCACAATTTTATTTTAATATCGAGTCTGGAGCAATTTTTACCTTGATCACTTTCCTTGGCCACTAATTAATAGTCATTTAAGATACCATCTCAAAATGTGTTCAGTACCTACTTGATTATTTTATTATTTTGTTACGGATAAAATCAAATTGGTGACAATCTTGAAGGAATCTTCTTTACAATTTACTTTGCATAAATACAAGTATCATGTAAATAGACGACATAGACTTCTCTTATTTTATAGGTAACGTACGTTACATTACGAAATTCTGAACTTTTCCTTGATTTTTCAATGTAGGTATATTATAGTTATGAATATTGTCTCAAAATGCATAAAACTTACACGACTATATCCAAAAAATATTGACTACTTACTTTATATAAGAACTCAAAATGATAAGGATATATTTTTTTAAATCCTACATGAAATTATTTCGATCTAATTTGGTCAATTGATGTAGAAAGTAGTTAAGTACCTACTAAATTTTCTTGCATATTGTACGAGAATTTGTAGTACCTATGTTTTGAAGAAGATATTTCAAGTTAATTTCTAGCTAACTTTATAAAAATCACGAAGTCGTGGTATGCCATAAATTTGGCACTGTTCAATTGAGCTCCCGTAAGGTTTTTACTGTTTCTTTATTTATAATTTAATAACTTCCAATACATTTTTAACAGCAGAAGTTATTTTCTTAATTAAGTTTCCAATAAATGTCATAATACCATATCACAGCACCACTATACAACAGTTTGCTGTATACTATCTCATAATTGGTAACATTTCTTTACTGTATTCATAATTTTGAATTTTCGCTACATTATAATTTTTAATACATTTGGACATTTAATCAAATTGTTTTCGAGGAAGAAATGATATGTCCACATTATATCAATTAAAGCTTACAATTTTCAGCATTTCTTACCTTTATAACATTTTCGAAAATACATGATGTCGATGTAGTATCGCGTGAACCGTAGCTCTACGAAACACAACAATGTACCGTGGCTGCGTGCCGTGGCCGAGTGGCACACGACACGAGCGACACGAGCGACACGCGGCGTGTTGTGACGCAGTGCCAGCTGTGATTGATCTCATGCAATTTAATTTACTCAATAAAATTGTTCAGATACCTTCGTTCTAGAAACGTGAAATTTGATTCTATCTGGTATCCATTATTTTTCTACGCTGCTGTTAGTCAAACAAATTTTGTCATTATATTGAGACTGACGTCGCCTATTATTACTCGATAATATTTATCTGACCTTCAATTCATTCATTTACTATCAGATAAATATTATCGAGTAATAATAGGCGACGTCAGTCTCAATATAATGACAAAATTTGTTTGACTAACAGCAGCGTAGAAAAATAATGGATTTAGGAATCATAAAAGATAAAAGCAAATAAAGGGGACATAGTGATACTTGAACCAGTACAACATCGATGATAATAACTACAGAACATGAATGGGGTCGGACGGGGACCGAGTGGATGAAAGCAAAGTGACCGGTAGTCGGCCGTAAGCCGTGACCCACGACCGAGCGTGGCAGCGGTGGCGGCGGCGGCGGCGGCGGCGGCGGCGCGCTTAGCGGGTCAGCGTGATGTTGAGCGAGGGGCACTTCCTGACGGCCATGGCAGTATGCTGTAGAGCATTGTAGCCGGCGGCGGTGGCGCCCTGCAGCCCGCCCCACATGTGCTGGCCGCCGTGACCGTGACCGTGGCCGTGGCCGTGCCCGTGCCCGTGCCCGTGCACGCTACTAGAGGAGCCGCCGGGCAGATGCCTTACCATGCCGCTGCTCAGCTGATGCAGCAGCCCGGAGCCCTGCGAGTTGCTGAGGCAAGCGGACGGGCGGCGCGACCGGATCGACTGCATCGACGACGTCAGCAGGAACGGCACGCTGGACGACGTGTTCGGCATCGACCCTCCCTGCGCCCCCACCACACACAACAAACATATGTTAATAACAGTAGGTTATTTCATCATTCAAACAAATTCATTTATCAATTTCAGGGTTGGCAAATAAACAATATCTGTCTTACACTCTTACAGATACACGGTAATGTGTACGTACATGTACAAGTTTGGTGTGTAAAATTATTATGTTAGTAGTGTTTTTTTTTGTGTATGGCAACATTTAACGCGCCGAAGTAATTTGTATTAGGTACCTACCTATACAAAAGTAGGTAGGTACCTAATACAAATTCCTTACATAGTATCAATCATGTATAATTTTCATTAAGTTCCAATTGCGCTGCCTCAATTACTTTCGTAATGTGAAAATTCAACTAAGTACTGCATGCCTTAATAGGTACTTTTCAGCCTCAAAAGCGAGTTGGGTTTCAGAAAATTCCTGTGATTCCGACCATCAACTATCTACTTACGATGAACAGATCTCACGGAGATGTTGCCGATACAAAAGTTTTAAATACTTATTATTATATTGTTTGAGAAATATTTGGTGTATTTGTATTGTCTGTATGACGAACAGGCAACATCTTTGTGGTATGTTACTACTTAATGAAGTACGAGCTAGTACTATATGGTAGCAGACAGAACAGCTGAAGTAAGTGAGGTTTGCACGTCGGGCAATGACATTTAAGAGAGGATCCATACTCACGATCATGCTCCGTGCAAGCTGCGTTGAAGAACAAATAGTAATAGTAAATGAGACAGCGTTAAACGTACAGCACACACTCCTTACTGATGAAGATGTCATTCACTTGCATCTGTTGCTCACGGTAACACATCAAACATGAAAGTCCCAGGCGGAGCTTAGTGCCCCGACTGCCTACTGTAAGCTGTGGCGGTGCCACCCTCAGAGTATCGTGTTCAATAAATAGCCTATGTGTAATTTAATTTATTGTCATATTTATATTGTTTGCATTCAATGTGAAATTATAAACAAGAAAATAACTTAATTACTAAGGCTTTTCTACGGTGATGTTTTTAAACTACCAGCCAATTGGGATGGGTTGAGAAAAATTTGGAAGACATCACCGGACCTGGGTACCCTGAGGTGCACACTCGTGGTATGGTTAGACACAAACAAGGAGGCCAGGAGACATCCCGCGCTGCTGGCGCCCGCGGGAGCTGCGGGGCGGCGGCGGGGGAGGGGCGCGCATGCACTCATCACAACACATTGCTGGTAATGAACATGCACCACTTCATAGTCTCTTGAAGGTTGTTTTGTTGCCGTGAACGTCGCCTCGCAGGAGTGAAAGTTATAGCGTTGATGATGCGATGCGATGAAATGTTTAGTGATCGAACAGTGGAAGTCACAACGTGATACGCCAACCAGGATCGTGCAGATGTAGGCAATACGTGTATACAGTGATGATGTGAATGAGACTATCTCTCCCAGTCAGTGTGGGAAGAAGACGCGACCGCAGAAGAAATAGACCACATCAATGTATTAAGCCGTTCCAAGTCGACATTCAAAAGTGGGTACGGGGATTTGACGTAGCCAGGCAGGCGGACGCGAGGCTCGGCACTTACGGCGCAATGCTGAGACGCCGACGGCACGGACAGGCTCGAGCCTGACCCGCCGCGACCCCTGTACTGGTAGCCCTGCCAACACAATCAATCACTTCATCTCCACAGTCCAGGCAGCTAAGTTTACGCTGCGTTCTTCTATCAACTCAACACTGCCACCACGCCACACTGTCAAGTCTGTACATTTAGAGTGTCTACGACACATTACCAACACTGGTTATAGGAATATACCATAATAAGTAATTGCTATTCTTATAGAAAATGTACTCTAATGCTTTCGGCGGTGAATGTAGTAAGTACCTACGTAAAGGCGTGCATGAATTTACTATTAGAATACCGGGTGGTTGCGAGACTTACGGTCGGCGGCGAGAGGTTGACGGCGGAGCCCCGGCGCTCCTGCGGGCCGATGCTGGAGTGGCGGCGCGTGGGCAGCCCAGCGGCGCCGCCCGGGGTGCCGCCCGGCGACGAAGCGCACGACGGCGCGATGCGGATCTTGGGCGTCATCAGAGTGTTGTCCGACAGACGGCGATTCGGAAAAGCGTTGGAGACGCGCAGGAAGTTGTTATCGTTGGTCGAGTTGTTCGACCCAAAGAACCATTGGCCAATTCCTGTGCCTGAATTCGTGATAAAGAGTTAGAAGTGATATGATTTGGAGGAAAATGATGTAATGGAGAGAACTCACTCTTGAAGCCGCCGCTGGCGCTGCCGGTGCCGCTGGGGCCGCTCATGGAATTCTTGCGCGCCATGTCCTCGGCGCTGGAGGTCTTGCGCTGGTCGACGCGCAGGTTGGGGATATTGAAGGGCGGCGCGTTCATGTTGTCGGTGCTAATCTGGTGGCGCAGCGGCCGGTGCCGCTCGGGGCTCGGTATGCCCAGGCCTTCCAACTTCAGCTTGCAGCGCTGGTTCTTATCAATGTTATCCAGCATGTCGTAAAGTATCTGTCAGGGAGACTTTCGTTAATGTAACTGTTAGCTTTTAAAATGCAATCAAAAATATAGATGCGAACACTGTGAGAATCAAATTCCAAAGTAAACGAAGATGTGTAAGTAAGTAGGTACGTTATTTATAAAACAATATGATGATGGATGTCAATATTTGCAGTACCTCCATCAGATTGGTGAATTGATCAATATTCAAAGCTGGATTGACTGTTTGTGGCGCCAATGAGGGTATCATTTTAGTGGCCATCACGTTGGTGGTCAGCGCGAACTTGCGTTCAAGAAGCATGGCTTTGTAAAGTTCTGTAACGAGGGGTGCAATAATATAAATAAAGTACATAAATTTCACACATAAAATAAACAATACGTACTACATAGTATTCGACTTCAGATTCGCTACCATAATTCGCAAAGGCATTGTTATGAAGTGATCCAAGTTGCGAAGTTCGCCGAGCCAGAACAGAACCGTAAATAACATTGCGGCGCGTCGCTTTACAGAGCTATTAAGCGCTGGCAATACAATCGTTAGTCGCTTCAGATCCAAAGTGCATCAAAGGGGAGAACTAGTTTAAACTTGTTGGCATTATAGCTAACATGCGAATTTGTCGCGCGCACGAATAGTATGTGAGTGTGTACTTACTGACAACCCGGATTATGATATCTGGGTCGCTGAGCCTCATGCTGAGCAGAGTCGGGATCACTTGCTCCAAGATGTGATTCCTCTCGAGCCTGAACAGTATCTTTTCAAAGAATCCAAGAATCAAGCTGATGATTTTTACATCGCTTTGATTTTTCTCCAGTAGTGTTTTGACTTTGGCCAGCACAACGCCGTGCAAAGCTTTGTCTTCCATGAAATCGGACACGTTCTGAATAGCAATCAGAGAAGCCGTCTGAAAAAGAATAAAAGTATCTTCGTTGTGTTGACTTCTAAGGTGTAAGTAATTCTAATTAATTTAATAGTAATTAATTTTACTACAAACCTGGATCTGGTTGGTGTTGTTGTCGAGAGCTTTAAACAAGAGTGGCATAATCTCATTATTGACCTCACTCTTTTGGCACTTTTTGATGATAACGTGCAGATTCTCCAATATTGTAACAGATGCTTGTATGCTCTTCGGAGAATTCATCAGGTTCCTGTGAAGTGAATAAATGAAGACTTTAGCACGGAATATAAAATCGCGTAACTTTAGTGAGGAGTAATAACGTCTTCGTTATAGATAGGAGAAGATGTATTATCATTGGCACCTGAAACAATTTTGTTGAACGATTGTATTTAAACCAATACAGTAGGTACCTACATAAATAGTGACATGCTGATTGATTGATTGTATATGACTCTTGATTGATTTTGCAATAATATGAGGGCAATTGGGCGTTGAAAGTCCGTTATATAAGTTGATCCATACTTGGAGCCGTATTTTTTAATGCGCATACGAAACAATACCTTTCGCATGGTAAATTGTATGAAAATCACATGCAAAAGTAACTCTTTCGTATGCGGATTGGAGTTCCAGTGATGCAAAAATACGACTCCTGTTAATCAATTTAATTTTTTCATTCAAAAGAATATTAATAGTAGTTAACATGGGATGAGATAGTACGATGAAATTATTAATAACTTAAGATTAATTAGGTAGTAGGTACTTCTGGAAATTATGCACAGCAGTTGGTGTGGTAAGCCATGATAGCCACACCACATGCACAGCAGTTGGTGTGGTAAGCCATGATAGCCTCACCATATGCACAGCAGTTGGTGTGGTAAGCCATGTTAGCCACACCACATGCACTTGGTGTGGTAAGCCATGAGAGCCACACCACATGCACAGCAAAATATTGAATTATAAAAATACCGCAAATTACCTAGCTGAAAAAAAAACCGTTTAGGTACTTTCATACAAATTAGAAGAGGCAGCAGCGTTGTCTACGCGCTACAACAAAGTTTTAAGGTTGACAATTTTTTTATTTATGCAAAGTATAAGTACATAACCAAGGTCAGGGAACCTATATTTTTTTGCTAAGTATCGTTCTTGAAATCAATGGTTTTATACATGTGTGACTTCAAGAGTAATTCACGATTACCAGACTTTCAAATGTTCATGCAAGGTATTGTCAATTATCGCATAATACTGATCCCCAGTTGTAAAACTTTCAGTGTGCCCTAGTCAAAGTAATACTACAAAATAAATAATTTACTTGAGCGTCGGCAGGACGTAGTGCGAGAACTCGTCCGGGCTGCATTCGTTGGTGAGCCAGATGATGGGCTGGAGCACGGAAGCTAGCACCTCCGCCGTGCGCACCTCCAGCTGCAGAGCCGGCCACACGTGCTGCCAGCGCAGCTTCTGCAACACCACTAGCGACATTAGTAACCCATCAACAGTAGGTATAAAATAATAATAATAATAGTCCTCCTACCGATTTTCGGTAATGGCGGCCAATCTCCCAGAAATCAACCACCTGCGCGAGACTAGCCTTTAATGCCCAAGTGTTTGCGCAACACACAAGACAGTGCACTCTCGATTTTTTTCAATATATTATTCTGGTGGGACCGATTGACTGATACGACCAGAGAGAACAGGCGCAGGATCGACTATCAATATGTAATGGGCTAACATTCTGTCGCTAATAGCAATATATTTGAAACTAGCTGTGCTCGCGACTTCGTACGCCCGGTTTGTATGAAAAACACTCAGTGCCGAACATACTGAAAACGCTTCTCCGCGCGTAGGAGCGGGATCTGCTAGTTCGCGCGCGGAAGCGTGTTTTTCTGATTTTTGTCAGCGCGGAGAAGCGTTTTCAGTATGTTCGACACTGAGTGTTTTCCACACAAACTGGGGTACTTACTCAATGTTAGAATCTATTCAATGAGTCTTGTATTTGAAATAAGAGTCCGTGGAAATAACCCTCACAAATTTACAGAAGTAGTGGAACGACGTTTGCTTAGGACGTTGCCGCTGTGCTTACCCCATTACGGATAATGGCGTGATTTATATGTATGCATGTACTTGCGCAAGTGTTTACACATAGGTTTCCTTGTTAGTTGCTCACTCAAGTCCACTCACTTTTTATACGACGCATCGGCGACGCATAGGTAAAAAACGCGCAATTGTGTCGTTAAGAAGCTATCTTGACGTTCAGGTTATCTAGCTTTTATTCTGCAGTACGCAGGTAGAGATGAATAGGAAGACTGACGACGAGAGCAGAACCTTGACCTGATAACCACTTCTTATTCATTTGAATAGAATAAAAAAGTGTTTATTAAACTTAGACACAGCAAAGGAACGAGCTTGAATGCGACACAAGATAATTTTCAATTCAGCCTATTCCACTGCATTCTATAACCATGTATGGGTGGGATTTTGGAGCCTCATCTGGAAGAAAAGTATTCTTGATACTGGATTCAGCAAACCTTCCTAAAACTTCATTCATTTTTAAAAAGCAGCAATAACGTGCATTCACATATTTTTCCAAATAAGTATGCTGTATCTAGAACTCGAATCTACTATCTCAAGTGGGGCGGAAAGTGAACAGAGTGTGAAATGTGAACAGTGAAAAAATAGCTGATTATGATCTAAACTTATATTTATTATCTGCTAAGTATATACACTCTTGGCTGTATTTCTCGTAGGTATATTCCTTACATGCTGGACTGGGAGTGATAGAAAAACGTAGAATGTGCCAGCTGCATCTCCTCCCGTGCATGCTGTAAAAATCAGCTAAGGGAATCGAATGTTTCAGTGTATTGCAATTTAGGCGATGGGCTGACAACCCGTCACTATAGCAATATTATACATAATCATCTGTAAAATAACTCACAAAACTTGTCAGAAGTGGCGAAACGACCATTTGTTTAGATCGTTTTTGCTCTGCCTACCCTATTAGGGATAAAGGCGTGATCTTATGTATGTATATTAAATAAAATTTTTAAATCAGGATGTCAACTTAAATGTAAGCATGGAAGATGTATTTTATCTAATATTAGTTTATACAAACTTGTAGGTACAGTCAGCCAAGGATATATCTTTGCAGGCCCGCTCGAAACGGATGAGAATATTTCAGGAAATTATAATTATATCGATTTTCATGAAATTTTGTATATTTGTTGTATATTTGTTGTATATTTATTGCATATTTATTGCAATAAATCAATTGTGCAAACAAACGAAATTTCATGGGAATCCATAAAATAATTTCCTGAAATAATCTCATCCGTTTCGAGCGGGCCTGCAAAGATATATCCTTTGCTGACATTTTTATTGTGTCCATTTCCACACTGGTTTCAATTTAGTCGTAATTGCATAGCAGGTGTCACGAACACCACTCGTATGGGAAAATTGCTACAATTCGTTATTCGCTGAAACCAATCGTTTGATTTTTTCACAGTGCTGATTAGCAAATATAGCTTATCTTTTTTGGTAACGGTTTAAATATTAAAAAGTTTTACAGAATGTACAATTTAGAACTTAATTCTTAGTCATAGCCAAAAAGTCGTTTTAAAAAAAAAACTTAACTGTGCCTCTGATGTGGTGCTTGCTTACCATTATATTCTTGGTGTACGATTGATTGACATTGCTAGTCTTTGATAAGTATAAAAAATTGACTATTGAGTATTAAATAAAGATCTACCCATACCCAGTCGGTTCGCAACACTTCTGCATTCCTAATTAAGAACTTAAAATAGAAAATAGCTATCTCCAAGGAATATCAAACCGCAAAGTCTGAGCTAGGGCAGCGGCTATTTATAAGTTTTCTCATAAAAGTACTTCTATCTGTACAAAAATACACAGCCATTTCATTTTGTGAACCTCGCCGTTCGTTCTTCCCTAGTACAGAAATTTTCTGTCCTGAATATTATTCCAATATATTCTGTTAGTTTTGATAAACTGATATACGAAATACTGAAGCCAATGAAGAAGTAAGCATTGGATTTATTTCAATTAACGTCAAATAAAATTGGATTTCAAAACATTTTGAAAAAAAAAACCCCCTACGAATTTAAATATTTTATCTTATTTTTAATTTTCATAGTAGTACTTTAGGTTATAGTACTTTTAGGTACATTGATATTGCTCGACGTATTTCCTGGTTTTCGATTATTTGGCACAAAAAAAAAACAGCACCCTTTCTAGAGATGGCTAAAGGCAAATCTTTACTACAGAAACTCATTTCTAACTCATAACTAAATAAATGCTCAAAAATGTCTGATTTTATAATTGACTGGATGCACGTTTATAAAAGCATGCACATACCTAAAGGTCAGACATTGAATTTACATTTAAAGTTTTGAACTCATATTAAATTTGAAATAGTAACTTTAAAATTGCCGCCGCAGTGTACGTACCTACATTATTAAATTGGTCATGTTGTGAAGTTAAGATACATATGAAGCGCAAAAGTTCTTTCCGTCCACGTAGAAATATAGGTCTGTATGCGTTAGTTGATATTTAATATATACCCCTACCCAACCTATTATGACTGAATAATCACAGACTTTCGAGTTAACTACTCTGTCTGTGACGTTATCGTCACGCCAGCATTCCAAGAGGTATAGGCAGAGTATAAGGAAGTATTGCCACGTCTGACAAATAAATGTTAATCGCTAAGAAAATCTCCTAAATTACAGTACACTGAAACCCTCTCGCCTTCCTGCACTGATTTCAACAGGATGCCCCGGAAGAGAATCAGCTGGAACATTCTATAATTCTTCTAGTCCGTCCTGCGTGGAAGAACACTTGACGATATACTGGATCCAGTGGTCTGTAATTTGTTAAACTATCGTACCTTTGGTATGTACGGCAGGGCGTCGATTAGGGTGCCGCGGTAGAAGTTGGTCTTCTGGTTGGGATCCTTCATGGTGATCACGTCCAGAAATTGCATGGCTTGGATGGCTGGCTCGCTATTGCACCTGTTGAATCATACACGTTTTGTCAATATTGATGGACACAAGTTCTGTCACTAAGGGACTTCGGAGGGAGGGACTTTTTCTGAACATTCATCTACCGGGTGTAAGGGACAGCGTACCAGAAACTAATACGGGTGACTCAGTCAACGAAAATTAACAACTTTCACAAGGAAATTCTTTCAGGACATGTTTTTTTTTTACTTTTGTCATTCAAAATGACCACAAAAAGTTTGTATGGAAAAGAAAAAAAAAAACATCTGAAAGAATTTCCTGGCAAAAGTTGTTCAGTTACGTTGACTGAGCAACCCCTATCAGTAGCTGGTACGTGTCCCTTACACCCGGTATAGATTCGATTTTGCCGCTCGCTATTATGCGTGTAGCAACCCTTACGGACACCATTTTATATAGGATCAATTATATTTTTCACTGCCAACTATATAAATGAAAGGACCCTGCAGTCTATTAGTAATAAATTAATCAGTGTACCTACCTTTTTATATAGCATACCTACCTATTTTACTATAATAGCAGTCTCGAAAGCAAATACGAAATATTGGAAAAATGTTTATTGAAGTCACGATAAGATGATTACCTACATTCAACGTACTGATTGAACCAATCTCCGCTCGCCAAGGTTATCTTGATATGGTTTACATTTTAAGTATAATTATTAGGTACATTTAAAGTATAATATTAGGTACATTTAAAGTATGTATAATATTAGGAGCGGATCCCAGCATCAGGCCGGGAAAACGCTAGGCAGAAGAAGAAGATTAGGTACGGGTAAATTCAAGTTTTTTAAAGTAAAGCTCAATTCTAACTACTTCATATTACATATATTCTAAAGCGACCAAGAAGTAACCCATTTGCTTAGGATAATGCAGGCCATATCAGCATGAATATCTAAAAAGTAAAATAGTACCGTGCTTCAGAGAGCACACCGTCCTATTATCTCTTTTAGTGCGAGAGGTTATAAGTATAAAAACGGGCACCGTTGGATCGACAATCCACACGACTTAATAAGATTAATTAGATCATTCCATCAATCGTTTTATGACGATATTGAATAATTCAGTTCGTTGATAAATACAGTTTGGCTGAGAAATTCGCTAAAAGGGATTATAAAAATAGGATGTTCTGGTCTGTGAGCTCTAAAATCCATCCAACAATATTAAACCGGCGGGTGTAAGGACAGCTTCCTGCAAATTGGGTTGATCAGTCAACGAAACTGAACAACTTTCACCAGGAGATTCTTTCAGGACATGAAAATATTTTTTTGGCCTTTCCATAAAAATTATCTGATCGAAGTGGTAATTTTGTATGGGAAAGTAATTTTCTTTTCAATTCTGCAAAAAAAGCCTAGCGTAACTTGTTTAGTTTCGTTGACTAGGTTCCCTATCAGTTTACGGGAAGCTGTCCCTTACACCCCGTATATATATTTATAGGAAGTATCGTTTGTTAATCGTCCACGCTAAATCAGCTGTGTGAAAATACATTTGATCCCTAAAAATCTTCCTTAACTTATGTTAACTAAATAAATATTACTTATAATCTGCATTTTTAATAAGTATAATAGTAATTCCTGCAAAATATATATTTCTCGAGTATAAGTAAGAAGTTGTTTGTAATCACCACATTTTACTTATAATGACCGATCCTGAAAATCTCGATGAGAGTGTTCAGTAAATAATTCTGCCCTATGCTTAAATTGTTTTGTTTTAAATGATGATGTACTCGTTGTAAAAGAGCTTCTTCTTCTCTTTTGTCGTGTGGGTTTCGAGTCGACTGACCCGATGAACCCTGGTGTCAGAGTTTTAAACCGTCTAATAGCATCGGGACCGACGACGGCCCTCCGAAGCACGGAATTCTTTTTATTTTCGGAAAATCAGGTGATTCAGCCTGCAATGTCCTAACCAACCAAACAAGGGAAAATCTCATAAAGTGATAATATAAACTTTGTGTTGATATCGGGAATCGAACCCAGGACCTCCGGATCGGTAGCACATGGCTCAGTCTAGTGACCACGGAGGCTTACTAGTTGTAAAAGAGCTTACTTGAAGTATTTGATGAGCGGCAGGAGCTGAGTGGTGGGCCTCGGATGAGGGTCGCGCGAGAGCAGCCGCTGTACCACCTCCTGCAGCGCCGCCGGAACCCGCGGCAGCACTGCGTTCACTTGCTGATCCAGCTGCGCACACAAAACAAGCTGATCAGCGACAATTCACACCGGGAAGAGACTCGACGTGACGAGACATACGCACTTTTCAAGAGCGTGGTACAATATAACTTAATTTACTATGCTAAAAGATAGATTAAACATTTCATTGACAGAACTCGAAAATTCCTAACGGCGTCGCGTTGCGCCGCTTGGTGCAGTTAAAACCAAAGAGGATATAAAATAACTACGTTTAAGAGGCGGCACTTCCATACTAAAATCGGGATTAAATTTTTCAATAGTTGTTTCCTATTTTTATTTTCATACAAAACATCACAAAAATTTTTACTACATCACAATTTTTTTTACTATGGAGTTTCTAAAGACTACAACAACAACTGCGTGGTACAACGACATGCATCTTCAAGCAGTTTCAGGCCGCGTCGCTTCGCTTCTCGGCGTGAACTGACTCTTACCTAGACGCGGTTAACGAGCGTGTACGATACAAATACGAGAAGGTATCTTACTCTTGCGGAAAAACTTATTTAACCCCGTAGTAACTAATAAATATATTAAGTCGGACTCGCTCACCGAGGCTTCCATACCAACTTGGGGGTATTTAAAGCGAATATAGAACCCCCAGTTTTGTTCCCCCGAAAAGGTAACTATTGTAAAGACTTTTTTCACACAAAATAATGAACAGTGAAGGACAAACTTTACTTTGATGTTGTCTCCATACTTGATATAGGGAGAGGACTACGAAAATAAATTTGTAATGAAAAAATCCTTTTTTTTTCGTGATGTGTGAACTAATTTACAGTTTTTGAATTTTTTCCTTTGATAATGCTATTAGACACTGCTTCTTTCTAGAATTGTAGGTCAACGGGAAGTACCCTATAGGTTTTTGAATCTTGAGGAAGGAAAACCCTATAGGGAACTTCCCGGTGACCTAGGATCTTGAAATTTTGGCAAGAAGAAACTTCTCCTAGCACAATCGAGGAAAAAATCCAAAAACAATTTTTTTTTGGTTAGATCACAAAAAAGTTTACTTTTAGTTTTAGGTTCCCTTGCAATAAATCAAACAAATGTTCGTATCTTTTATTGCGAAGACTTAGAAGTATGACTCTTTTACAGCTTCAAGGGACCCTAGACTTGAGTATCACTATCACTACATACCTACTCGTAGTATAAAACAAAGTCGCTCCCCGCTGTCTGTATGTATGTCTGTATGTATGCTTAAATCTTTAAAACTACGCAACGGATCTGGATGCGTTTTTTTTAATAGATAGAGTGATTCAAGGGGAAGGTTTATATGTATAATACATGCATAATTTAGTAGAGAAACACTGATAATTTTAGAGGTTTCTAATGTGATGTCCTAAATAAACTCATTTTTTTGAGCTTAAATACATTGCAAACGCTGGCTGAACCCTACGAGATAGATCAAAATAATGTACTACAGTATTGTACACCTTAATATGGTCGACAAAAAAGTCCGCGATGGTATATGTCTATCTCTTAGGGATAACCCACAATAACCATTTTTAATCCTTTACATTTTACGAGAAATAATGGCTTATTTACGAAGCAATTTTAAGAACATACTGCATTAATTCTTATCCAAATAAACATGTTGTTAGGCTTGGACATTAAACGTAGATTATATATGTCCGTTACACTTTATATTTTTGATCAATACTTTAGAAGATATCAAGCGTATAAACTTACGCGAAATCGAAAAATATGATGCAAGACGCGCGCCCCCCGGCCGATCGGCGCTCTTGCCAGCCGCACTGTGTGTTCATGCGTGTGTGATTTTCTTGCTTGAAAACAACCTAATAGGTATAATAAATTAACTGACAGAATATAGCAATACAAACAGTAGGTACACATAGATTCTTTTTTCCTAAAAATGTGTAGGTATGGGGTCTACATGATAAATGAAAAAAATGAAAATATCTCCGGTATCGTACAATTTCGGGTAATATCCTCGGAGGTTATTGATAAATGAACTATTTTGGATGTTTTGTTTATGTTATTAAATTTTACCCGTGCGAAGCCGGGGCGGGCCGCTAGTTCAGTAAAAATTTCAACTTGATACATTCACGAATTCCTGAGAAAAAGGGTCAGACAGACAGACGGACAACCGAGTGATACTAGTATAAGAGTACCTTTTTTCCCTTTGAGGTACGGAACCCTAAAAAGGAGCTTATAGTGTTGTAATAGTAATAAATAAGTAGGTAAGCCTGAAATATGAAACCAATTTGATTTTAAGGTTATTGAAAACTGAAGTAAGCGTAAAACTAACAAAATAGGATGAGTAATTTCCCGGAAAGGTGATTAGGCTTTACAGACTTGTTTAGAACTCTACGTGACCCAGCCCGCCAGAACTAAATTTGAATGTCAAATAAGTTTGAGGCACGTGGAACGTATTTGTGATGGTTTTCATCTACGTTTTCATTCAACTTGGCAGGTACCGGGCGCCGGGCGTGTGGGCGCTTGTGCTGGAATTCGCTTTCTTGCCCGACTACGGCGAAGTCAAAGGGAGGATTATCACACAAACATACACTTTCTAAATCATATATTCTTACATTTCTTACACTTACACTTTACGTTAAACTTACATAAAACAACTTAATGAATTCCAACATAACTCCAAATTTCTACTTAATATAAAAATAACCATAAACAACACTTAAAGAAATACAACAATAGAAAATATTCTTCTACTTATAAGTACCTAAACTTTTTCTTATGAAATGGTAGATATTCTTTTCGGATCTCTCTTGCCCTTTAGGATGTTCCAAGATTCTTTCTAACCCCTTTATAGAGCACTATATCTTCCGGCCAACTGAGAGATCTCTTCATGAAAATACGTGCAATATCCACGTGTTCATCGTCATCATTGTCGAATTTTCCACACTTTTCTGTTTCGTTCCACGCTTAATCATCGTAAACACAGTTGCAGACCTCGCCAGGAGTCTCGGTGTCCCGTCTCTGGATATCTTGTTTCTCTATGTAGGTATTTTTTCTAACTTTTTAATGTTTATGCAAAATTTGAAGTATATTGGACCAAGGAATCACGTTGTCCCATACAAACTTCGTCCCCCCTTTTCACCCCCTTGGGGGACGAATTTCGAAAAATCCTTTCTTATTGGATACCTACAATACCTACATCATACAAAGAACTCACTCTCCAAGTTTCTACGATCAGCGGTTTAGGCTGTGCGTTGATCCGTCAGTCAGTCAGTCAGTCAGTCAGTCAGTGAGTCATTCAGGATCAAGCATTTTATAGGTATAAAATATATAATATAATATATATATATAATAGAAGATTTCAAACCGACTAATAAATAGGTAACACTTAATTTCAATATTGTATTCAATTTAGTGCGGTTTACTGTGGATAAGTTAACATCTTTTTAAGAAGTACTTATTTAATATTTTTCATATGAAATACTGAACCGTAAATATTATCACACCTAATTTATTTTAGCTCTATTTAGAATTATTATTTAGTGTTTTAATTCTTAGTTAGCAAAGGAATAATAAAATGACGATATGAAGTCCACGATATTTTTTGACATCATTTTTATAAAGCGCACAACATTTTCCATAATTGCGACCATCCAAGCATGACACCTGTTAATTGAGTCTGATCATGATCAAGTAACAAGTTTATATATTTTTCCAAGTAATTAAAAAGGTCAAATGCTCGTTTAATTAATTAAAAAGTAACACAGTGGCTCCTGTTACAATCAACAATTAAATGTAAGTATGACGGAATTGTTGCGTAAAATGTACGATATTTTGCAGTTTCGTTGTACAAGAGAACAGAGGTAATTAGTGTGTGTATCTTAATTAATGAAAGTTATATTTCGTAGCAAAAACAATGCTGAGAGTCCAGTAAATTTGCAATTATTTATTGAAACAAAACTATAACTCCGATGCGTTTCGTTTTCTCTCACATTCATCACAAAAAAAAGGCCAAAATGCCTTTAACACTAGACTAGACATTGCATTATCTCGACAGGGATACACGTGGGAAAGGGCCCCCTTGTGGGGAGGACCACTCTGCGGAGATTATGCCTTACAGCTGCTCCTAAAGAGTTGGAATCCGTTCCAATCCAAACAAGCTACTCAAGGCAAGGCACTCGCAAACCAACTGTCATGCGAACACTTCCGCATCTAATGAGTCGAATTGAAGACGAAAAAGAGTGGTAGATAGGAAACCGATGTGTTTCGTGTTCTTCGACAGTCATTAGAAAAAAGGCTTAGAGCCTTTCACGCTAAAACTATAACTGATTAAGTAACGCGCTGTTTTCAAACTTAATGCCACCATCTTGCCTAATATAACAGATATTTCTTCGCAAAAGTTATGTAAAGCTGTTTCGCGATTACCAACAATGTTGGTCTTAAGTTTAAATTTCGCCGGACTAATTATGGAGCGGAGCGGAATCCTCGCACCCAAACGAACCCGAAAACGGCCAGTGGGGTCGATATTCCACTTAGGGGGTAGACAGGAGGACGAGCGGAGCGGACATGATCGGGTGGTCCGGAATGCGGATCACCGCATTACTCAAACGGATGGAAATAGACCGGTCTATCACCACCCTGTGGCGGGATGAAACTTGGCAAATAAGGTCATGAAATAGTTCGAACATGGTCTAACTACCTCTGTAGTCTAGTAGTCTGAGTCATAGGCTCACGACCCGGAGGTTCCGGGTACTTTGTGTTTTATTTCTAGTTTGGTTAGGACATTGCAGGCTGATCACCTCATTGTCCGAATAGTAAGATATCCACGCTGTCGGATGAGCGTGTCAATAGCCAGTCCTGCGCCTGATTTCTCTCTGGTCGTGTCAGTCACTCTGTCCCATTAGAATAAGAAATTGAAGGAATAGAGAGTGCACTTGTGTGTTGCGGAAACACTTGGGCACCAAAAACTAGTGCCACGCAGTTGCCATCCCCATCCATCATCCCGCCATCGCTGAAAATCGGTTGGGACGATTATTGTTATATTAGGAAAAAATGGTCTATTTTCACTGCATGAAAATTCCTCTCTCCGTGAGAAACTCGCATGCCTAATTGCCTATTATTTACGTTACCCTTACTTGAATTTAAAATTGTCTTAGCTCTGATATCGAAAAAAAATAAAAGCGCGGAAAATTTTCATATTCTTCATTCCCACGCGAAAACTCATTTAGCCGAAAGTAACACCTTAATATAATAAGGCTACGTGACTAAAATCCGCTTTGATTCCAGCTTACGCCCATGCCGTGCTCGTTCCGTTTCCAAGCCACGCTTGCCTAGGTAATCATAAATATTACAGCATTATAGCATTTAAATCTTCTTAATAAAATAAAGAGATATTTGCAGGAGTTATGAAGAAGTCGTATAGTGTAAATAATAATCATATTACAAGGAAATAAATACCGGATGTAACTGAACAACTTTCACCAGGAAATTCTTTACGAAAATGAAAATAAAATAAATTGCCTTTCATATTTAAATTGTCTTTTCGAGATGTTGTTCAGTTTCGTTAACTAAACAACCCGTTTTCGGTAAACTGTTTCTTACATTAATGTTATATGTTTTTGTAGATTCGATAAATAAATAGTACCTCTAATGTTGGTTGAATAAGTTATCTCGGTTTATTCACGTCGTAGAGCATGCTACGATGATGTAGAGCTTGCTACAAATACAAATAAAGTCACTATTACTGCGGAACCGGTTTCCGCCTATGGCCGCCCAAACGGCCGGCCTAAAGCGGTCGGGTTGTCAATCGTCTCGGTGAACATACAAATCTGCCTTCTTTACTCGTTGCCTCTCCGAATTGTGTCGTGCGGAAGCCAACCCTACTACGTTAACTTCACGTGTACTTGTGTGCGTGTTTTTCGCAAATTGAGCGGGTGTTGTAGGGGAGCGAAATTTCTGTTTCGTAAGATACTATTTATTATTCTGTGCTATTACTAGAGATAAAAAGCGAAACTGCCTACCTAACTACTTATGTGTTTACAGCAAAAATTTAATATTATATTTTTCTTTTTTTTACAATGAAGGATACATGGTCTTCAATATTCAACCCGATGGGGATAATGTACCTACTGCGACTCAAACGTAACTACCAATACTTACCTACCGCGTCAACATGTTAATAAATACCTACTTATTCAACTACCGCACTGCAAGCGGAACACTGGGCGCACATAATCTTCTTATGTTTAGATTAAGCACCCATAATTATTATGTAATATTTTATAATTTTATTGAAATAAACAGATTAGAAATTATAATTTTTATTTTTCAGTCATGCCAAAGTGAACAACTTTCCCCAAGGAACATAGGTCGTAATGAGAGAAAAATATCGTTCTCTCATAGTCCCTTACAAAATTATGTCAGCGGCTCGAGTCATTTTGTAGGGGAGGGACCTATACTTTATTATGTTATCAGTTATCACACCCAAAAGTTTCGTCAGCAATTTTTTTTTCACTTAGAATGTTGAATGATTATTATTAAAAAAGAAACCGCTTGAAGAAAAATTCATGATGTGAATGTTACTTACGATGAACAATGAACACAATAAGTAAAGGGGAAAGCTGGGCTAGTTTATAATAGGTTTACCGACCACGTGTGAAGCTAACACATGCACAACAAGATTAAGTTAATAAAACAAACGAACTAAACCAACTTTTCGAATCTGCTCATTCGCTTCACGTGGAGTTACAAGGTAAACTGTTATTGTTATTTTTATAATAGGTTTACCGACCACGTGTGAAGCTAACACATGCACAACAAGATTAAGTTAATAAAACAAACGAACTGAACCAACTTTTCGAATCTGCTCATTCGCTTCACGTGGAGTTACAGGTACGAGTAAACTGTTATAGCCCGGATGGTGTAATGGATAGGGCCGCGACCTTCTGTGCAGGAGGTCGTGGTTCGAATCCCACCACGTACCAATGTGTTTTTCGGTTTTCGAATTTCATATGTACGTTTATTCGGCGCTTTTACGGTGAAGGAAAACATCGTGAGGAAACCTGCACACACCTACGAAGAAATTCAAAGGTTGTGTGTAACCTAATCTAGAATCGGGTCTGGTTTCCCGTCTGGGTTGCGGAGGTCAGATGGCAGTCGCTCTGTGTAAAAACCAGCACCCTCGTTCAATCACCTAGATTAGGTAGCCGACCCTGAGAGATATGGGAAAAAGGCTAGGAATATGATGATGATGACACTTATAATTATATCTATTTTGAAACTGTTTCCGTTTTTCAGTTTAAAACGAATCTGTTTATCATTGAATGAGAGCCTGCCAGTTTTATTTTTTAAAGTTTTATATTAATTGTATCAAGCTCTTAAACAAGTGCGCGCCGTGTCGCGTCGCGTGGCTCAAAGCAAAACAAAAAGTGAGTTTGCCAATGATTTTACTACTTCAAAGGATTTTGCTAACTGAATTTGATCAGCAAACAGTTTCGGTTACCAACCAAGTTGAGAAAAACATAGTTTTTAAAAAGAACAACTTTAGTTAGCTGAACAAAAAACTATTATATAGATTATGAAAACCAATATAGGTACGCTGTGTATACTGAGAAACAATTTAGTACCAAATCGAAAATTAAAGCCGCAGATCAAAGTTGGCCGTTTAGTCAATACACGTGAAAATAAAACGTAAACCCTTAAATAAAACGGTGAGCCTGATTGACAGCTAATTAACTACTTCCACGAAATATAGGATTAAGGCTTATCAAGAGGAGTGTTTACCTGCACCTCTCCATACAAAAGGCGATAACGGTTCCCACCCCGTAAACATAATTCGATTCCTATATTTTTTTGGAAATGATGTAGATGTACTCAAAAACTAGGTTTGTACGTTTTTATTTTTTAGTAATATCACAGTTATAAAAAGATATGACCTCCATATTATTTGTATGGGAACTTAAACGAGGTCATATCTTTTTATGACTGTAATATTTCTAAGAAATAAAAACGTACGAACCTAGTTTTTAAGTATATCTACATAATTTCCCAAAAATATATAGGAATCGGACTATGTTTGTGGGGTGAAAACCGTTATCGCCTTTTGTATGGAAAGGTGCAGATTGACACGTGGTAAACACTCCTCTTAAGAGGCTACCCTGAGCCAAGTGGCGGCCTCATCAGTCAAAAAATCATAATCCACTGAAAACACAATCAATCGAAAATCTGGTACGGCGAATTGAAGTTAAAGCAAAGAAGATAATTTAGAACATCATAAACTTATGATTCAGTGTTTACAGCAGTTACAGATAGCAAAAGTGCTAAAAGTGGCCGTTTTTCGCAAATTTTCTTTCTGTTACTACCAGGAACTATGAATTTCAAGTTTATGATGTTCTAAATTATCTTCTTTGCTTTAACTTCAATTCGCCGTACCGGATTTTCGATTGATTGTGTTTTCAGTGGATTATGATTTTTTGACTGATGGGGCGCCACTTGGCTCATGGTAGCCTCTTAAGGCTTAGGATTAAGGTGTTGGAAAATATAGTTAATCTATAAATTTATCTACGGTTTTAAGAAGTGTTTCAGTAACGTATAAGGAGCCCATAAAAAATATTAAAAAAAATCCGACTCAAAAAATTAATTAATCAAAATTCGGCATTTATTAATCAAGACTAGAAACAGTTCCTTTACTAAAGAAAGGCAATACATATTTTCCGCCCGCTAAAGCAGGGAAGGAAGAAAGTAAATTCCATAATTTTTTACCGTGTGTACCAAATTAACTAGTTTCCCTTTTATAAGTAAGAACTAATGCACTTTCCGAACAGGTGCAGTATAAAATAATTTTGCCTCGTTTTATTCGCAGAAGCGCAGCACATTCTAAGAGGCAGAACTTCTCAGGTAGGTATTTAATTATGTGCCTCAAAGACTCAAAAGCTCAGAGAACTGTAGAAACTAGGAATAATAACGGTGAGCTTGAACTTCAACTTGAATGCAGATTTATAAATAGACGGAATTCAAAGTCACCCTTCTCTATTGTTCCTGGATTTTCGGGAACTGCACGTGAAGGTTGAAACCTACGCTGTGATAAATTGCATGCGTTTGTTGAATGCATTGTTGATGTTGTCAGCAATCACATCTAGTCTGCGGTTTGTGGTCGAGGCTTGGCCTTTGTCTATCGAGCGGTCAAGCGGTAAACGGCTCGCACTGTAATAAATGTGCAATCAATTGCTCGTACATAGATATATCAAGGTCAATACCAAAGCGAAATATCCGACCAATTGCGTTTCAAAGTCAGACTAGTCGATATTATAAGATTTTTTTTTCTTTTTTTATAATTTCATACAAAAAATTCATGACGTCATTAACAGGAACCCGGAGGGCTTTAGAATTGGAAGAACTTGGTTTGGCATTGCCTATTCCAATCACAACCAAAACATAAAATAAAATCTTCTACCTTATTGTGATGTAGGGTAAAACCGCTTTTTTAGTACGATTTCCATGTACTAAAGTAGTTACCTACTTATTTGTCATATTAAAATGTTTAGCCTTTTGTACATTTAGGCCCACATGCATCCGATTTGCTTGTAGTCCGCAGTAATCCCCTCTATCAGTCAGTACTCAACTCAGTATGGATTGTTGCTATTGTTTGGTCCGACTCAAATCCTCTACTGCACTCAAATTTAAGTAATCGCCGTTCTATGCAATAGCCACGATTCGGCGTAAACAAGATTTAACTAAAATAAAACCATACCTGTCATTTCCCGTCTTGAGCGAACAGAAAAGGATGGCAGACGGACTAATTATAATCCTGTCAGATAACACGTTCAAAAATTTCAAAGGATTTAGAGGACACTAAGGCTCGTATTTATAAAGCAATCTCAAGATTGAGAACAGTATTAAGTACGGATTTGACAGACCCTTTTGTACTGAAATGACATTTCTGATACGAACTCAAATTTGCTGTTACTCTTGAGAGCTGATTATAAATACGAGCCTTAGTTGGGACCCGCCGTTCACATCAAGACTTTAACTTGACTTAACTATCTGCAAGGGCTTTGTGCATGTGCAAGGATCGCCTAGGAAATTACCGCCCTCGCGCCTGTTTTTTTGTCAGGCTGTTAAAAAGGTTGATTTCAAGATAAGCAACCATCGCCCGTAATGCCTTAGAGTTCAAATCAGCGCGCGCTACGGCGTGGCGGTTAGGTTACGTCCGTGGCCGCGTCAAAAATGTGCGAGAAACGCACAACAAAGCTAATTCAATAAAAACTAAGCGTAGGATTAAAAAATGCTATGTACCAATTTTAGATAATCATAATACGGATAATTTCTCGAAGTAACCGTGAAAGCGCTGCTAATAGTTTAGAAGGAATATAAGGCCCGTATTTATAATCAGCTCCCAAGAGTGACAGCAAATTTGAGTTCGTATCAGAAATGTCATTTCAGTACAAAACGGTCTGTCAAATCCGTACTTAATACTGCTCTCAATCTTGAGATCGCTTTATAAATACGAGCCTAAAATTTACTGATAAAAACAGGTTTACTTTCAGTTTTTTTTCTTTATGTTGCAATTGTAGACCATGAACTAATTTCTTAAGTGTTTATTTTTTTAGAATTTTGCATTGATTCGTTAGGAGAAATATCCTTTTAAAACAATAATTTGCCGGTAGGAATCAACTTACTGGCACCTGATGCAGGTCACCTGAAGGCTGCTACACACATGGGCACAACGCACAAGCCACAGAAACGTGCAGTCCGCACGAAACTAATAGTAACCTTGAACCGAGGCCCGCGCGCGGCAGGTCGCCGCCGCCGCCAGCCAGCTTGCTTTTCAAATTTTTTACGTG
Organism: Scrobipalpa atriplicella; assembly: GCA_029255725.1. NCBI lineage: Eukaryota > Metazoa > Arthropoda > Insecta > Lepidoptera > Gelechiidae > Scrobipalpa > Scrobipalpa atriplicella. Next base: position 28,143 of record JARACY010000974.1, on the reverse strand, counting down.
TTCTAGTGACGGGATTATTAAAATGTCCGTCTATATTGCCTTCCTTTTATTTTAGTTGTATCTTGTTTAAGCCAAATCGTGGCCATTATGACTCTCTAAAATGTTATTTACCTAGATTACCTAAGACCTATACTCTGTAAAATTAAATTTCAAATCTCTTCCTGGGACGGACATCGGAAGTCGGAGGCACTATTAATGGGCCCCGCTTGGCACCCTTCGAATACGGAGCCCTAAAAAAGAGAAATTGGACAAAATATAAATATACCTTGGTACTCCAATTTTCAAGCCACTAAGCCGTGGCGTTTATAATCCTTGCGCTTTGAAAATATCCTGGAAGCCGCTTATGAGGCAAACGTATTTCGTGAATTAAAGCTTTGAGCATAGTGGCTTACGTTTCAGGTTGTTCTGGGAAGTGTGCAAATTCATTTGAAGTTGGCGTGAGCTTTGTTTTGGCCGAGTGGGGAGTAGAATGGCTAATGAAGTTGCGCGATTACGCACGCCTCCTGCCCCCGTAGCATGCGGCCGCGATAAGGCCGATATATTCGTTATCGCGCGACGGCATGCTACAGGGGCAGGTGCCTGCCGCTTTCACGGTCGCCAATTTACGGAGCGACGCCGACGGATGCCCGTGAAAGGTGGATTTACGTTTTAATTGAAATAACTACGAGTACGAGTACACGTTGTTATTCGAATATGTTGTTGCAATAGCTTTAAGCCGGATTTTCATTACCTACTATTATGCAAGTTTTTTATGTACAAGTTTAACGTCCACTGGCGTGTAGTGTCATCACAGAGCGCAATTTATTTTGTACAATTTTTGACAGGCCATGTATCGAAATAAAACTTCAAACTCCATGTTCCAAGAGACAGTAGTATTAGGCGCCGCCACGCTCATAAGTAATCTGTGGTATTAGGTATGATAGTATGTTGTATATTGAAACATATCGCAACGTTTTCCAAGTACCTACTGATACTACATGTGCAAATAAGTTACAGAAGCGTACCTATATTAAATCGAGCGCGAGTTTATTATGTTTTTTAATAAGCGGAGTATCGAAAATTCTTTGCGTGTGAGAAACTACTAATCTGCAAGAATAAGTTGTGAAACCTTGGAGCCTGGGTAGGTTTTCGGGCGAAGGGGGTTGGGGTTAAACCCCTAAATCCCCTCACAGGCTACGACGTATCCTATTTACTTTCCTAAACTACCACGACGTCACCTGTCGTCGAAAATTCAACATGTCTGTGTCTAAAACTGTGATCTAGATTTAGCTACGAATATCCAGACAGAGCTGTCCGGAGATCGTGTCACCTTGTGCTGTTTCAAGCCGGAGGGAAGTCAGGGAAAAAGGTGTGACTCTACGTAATGTATGTGCTTCACATGTGCTATAATATATAAGGGTATATTTCCTCGCAGATAGAATGAAAAGTTTAATAAGTTTGACACGTGTTTTATAATAGATTCTCTAGGCGTATATGTAAATAGCCTCTCTGTTGATAGCGATATAAAAAGCTCAGAAGTGCAAGTACTTTTGGCGGCGGAAATAAGCAAGGGAGTGGAATCCCCCTGAAGTCTGGCTTAGTGATGCTTTGCTACAAAATTTATTTAATTTCTTTCCTCTTTCTTTGACACACCGGTTGGCAAGTTGCTGCTCTCACTTACTAACGTGTCGGCTATCCAATATGACACGTGTAAAAATACAATTGTTTAACTCTAAACTACTTAATTAAATTGAAACGAGCTACAGGGAAAAGAGCGAAATGCAAAGCCATATCTGATTACAAGCTCGCATTCAATGTTTTATAAAAGCTGTAACGTAGAAATTCAGGGATAACTAGTGAATATAGTTTGAATAGGTACTGCAATATCTATGTCTCTTTTTTAAATTTTGTTTTATTATTTTATTACATAATCTTTCGTACAGTCAACCATTCAACATGTTTCTTACTTATTGGCTTTCTAAGTTATTTATTGAACTCAAACAAGTGCATCAAAGAGTTCCACAGCAGCGGACTCTTATAGGTGCACGTGACTTACATATACGAGTAATAAATAATATAAAAATATATATTTCTGCAGCGTAAATTGATTATAGTAGAGAAACTTACTAGCTTGAAATTACCACACGTGAGTAGGTATAATAAGTATTTAACCGACACCTTTTAGTCCCGATACGCCCGACTAAACGTTGATGTAAGCTAAACAAACACGTGTGTCGTTATCGTTATACAGGGTGTAAGGAACAGTTTTACACAAATTGATAGAGGTAGGTCAATGAAAATTAACAACCTTTATGAAGAATATATTTAGTAAGTAAAAAAAAAAAATTCCATACATAATAACCAAATTCGATCAAACAATTCTTGCATCACCATTCAAATCACCTTTTCACCGAGAGGGAAGTAAATTTTTCATTTCCTGATAGAAATCTTCGTGAAAGTTGTTTGATTTTGGTGACTGAGCAGTCGAGCAATCCCTATTAATAAGTATAGGTATATTATAACAAAATAATTTACGTTATCTGAAATTATTTTCATAAAATATCCATTATTATAACATCAACAGTGGAAACAGAAACAAAATTGTCCAAAAAAACAGATCTCTCCCTTCGAAACGACTTTTTATGTGAACGTAGTAGGATAGAACTTGGTATGGTGGAAAGTCATGTTCCGTCACAAGATAATTATGATCTCTCTTTTAGACCAACCACTGTAAATTTTCGGCAATTCTTTCACATTTGTTTATTTATGGTGAAAAGAATTCCTAATAATAATTAAAAGAAGTCCTGTATATTCCTTACAAATTTAGATGCAACGAAAGGCCGATGTTGTAATAGATTAGATTAGGGTCGCTGCTTCCTGTGCAGAGGGTCGTGGTTCGGATCTCGCTACTTCAGGGAAGGCTCGTGCTCGTGGGACGTATATGAGCTAATGATGATTTCCTATTTGTGGAAAACTGTCCTTTACCGGTGTACGCGTGTGGGTGGTACTTACAAATTCGATCTGCTTCATGTAGAGCATGGGGTTGTTGTTGGCCTGCAGCAGCGGCTTGCCGCTGTTGAAGAGCGCGCAGATCACCAGCCCCAGCGAAAACATGTCCGACAGGATGTTGCACTGCCCGTTCGTCTGCACCTCGGGAGCTGCACCAACAACACATAATGTTCGTTTATAAATGTATGAGTTTTGCAGCCCATAAACTCCTCAAATTAAATTCAAATTTAGAAACCGCAATACATACGAAATTAGAACCTCTGCCAGTTTGCAAAGAAAGTACTGTTTTTTGGGTTGCGAAATACGTTGGCATCCATAACGCAACTCTAAAGACACATTCATCTGACAGATGTATATTTAAAATTGTTTAGTTTAAATGCGCAATAATAATTTAGCCAAAAGTCCTTTATGTAAATAGATATGTGTGTGGCCCAGAACACGAGCAAATATTGAAAATGAACGCTCTAGAAGTCACTTGCAATATTTCGCGTACAAACAAAAAATAAGATGGAAATATTTTTTTTTTTTCATTTAATAGAAAATAAGAATTACTTATTTAAAAAGGCCAACTAATCCTCTGTTAAAAAAGTACACACAAATGTATTGATTGTATTAATTTCGACACAAAAAAGTATTACATACTCGATTAACGACCCCTTATTTGATTTATTTTATAGAATAGAAGCTGTGTGGAAAACGTTCACACAGTAAATTGGCTGAATGGTTAGATCGTAATTTGCTTCAGAAAAGAGGATCACTCTCCGTTCGCCGTCGCGTTTGTGGCGCGGCTTTTCACTATTTAACCTTGTGAAGTCAAATAGGAGCTCCTTATTGCTTATTAGAGAAATAGCGAAATAGACAAGCATTTTCCGTTATTAAAGGTTAGGTAAGGTTAACCTTAGTATTCATAGCAGAAGGAGCAAAACTTGTATGGCCTAAAACACGAGCAAATAAGTTTTTTTTTTTTAATGATCTCAGTTTTGATCATGTAAAACCATTGAAACTGAGATCAAAATAACCTATAAGTTCTGAGTGGCCTCGAATAAGTACAATGCGGAAAGAAGAGTCAATTGAGTTTAGCAAAAACTATTACATTTACGATTCAGATTGTTAGAAGAAAACAAACACAAAAAAAAAACCAACTAAAACCTTGAAGATTCAATTACTGGTGACTTCATGTAAACACAAATTCTAACACTTAGGCAAATAATTAATACATTTAATAAGTGAGGGTAATTTCTTATTGTCTTGTCTTTTTTGAAATCTTAAATTAAGGTGTTTTTTTTCTGCCAACTATAAAAGTATCATTACTGTGTGTGTAATAACCTCATGGAAGGGCGGTGCATTCCCACTACAAGTATTGTATAATTACTTAATCCGGGGAAGCCCCGGTAATTTATGTGTTTTTGTACTTTTTTGCAATAAAGATATTTTTATTTTTTAAATTATTTATTTTTATTCTCGCTAGAGTGTTCATTTTCAATATTTGCTAGTGTTCTGGGCCACACACATATCGATATACATAAAGAACTTTTGGTTTCGATGGCTCCATCAATTACGCAGTTTGCGGTAACTAGATGTACTTTTTGCGCTTTTACTTGAAATTATCATAGCTAGATGAAACAAAGTAGCGTGGCAGAGTTTTAATTTGATACAGAATAACTACATGAAACTGGTTTTAAATGTGCTTACCCAGATAGTCGAGGTTTGGCTGCGCGATCTTAGCAACCTTGATGGACCACGGTGGCACGGTCATCATCTCCGTTGGGTCGGGCCCGATGATATTCTCTGCACAATAATATTGTTTTGATTTATTTGAGAAAAGAAGGGAGATTACTAACGGTTTTAAAAAAAATCTGAGATTAGCTTCAGGCATCGATTCGGGCGTAATTCGGACTAAATGTTTGAAAACAATTAGGGTCAACCCACAAATTAATGCACAGGACACCCCCCCAGTGCATGAACTCAAGCTATATTTTCCAATGGAATTAGATAACAAACTGTTACTAACTAAATAATAGGTACATTCATTTTCCAGGTTGAGAATATTATTTCCTAAATGTTTATCATTCTCTACAGTGGTAATTTTTCAGTGGGTAGTGTTCATTCACTGGTTTTTAGGCCATTTTTTAGATATATTATTAAAATTATAACTCAAGACTAAAACAAGATATCGCTATAACTAGAAATTAGTTTCTTAATTAATAAAATTACTGAGCTTGCAAATAAACACAACATGAATTTGGATAAACCATCAAAGCATATAAAAGATATTATGTATTAATGTTGAATTCTTAAGGTTCATCCACTGGTGGGTTGACCCTATAGGTATTAATTTAAAATTAGCTAGCTGTCAAAGAAATTTAGCATTTATATGACATAAATAATCAAATAAATTTGCAAAGTCTTAATTGGTAGGTATAGAAATGTGACATCAAATCACACAAACGTCACTTATTTTATTTATATACATCCATCATCAGTTATAATGATTATAAAATACAGGTAAAAGGTTTGATATTGAGAATAGTGAAATCGAAGAGGTACCATGTGCGCTGTCATTCTATTCAGTATTGTGAGAGACGGAAATATATATTTCGTTCGATGTACGACGCATTATTATTATTATCTGTATCGTTACATTCACGCTGTGCAGTGATGTCTATTACTATGCGACAGCATAATTAAATCGTACCTGATTTCTCTCAAAGGCAAGAATAACTATCTCGTTATTAATTCTCGCTTCCAATTACCCTTTCTTGTCGAGAATCGTTTCCCAGTAATCGTTTCCTAGTAAAAGTGATAAATATTATGAAGTTGCTCTTCTATTAAACGAGACTCTAGCTATCAAAGTGTGCTTTAAATATTTATAAGACAAAGTTATTTGGTTTTTATTAGTTTTATGAACTGTAAATGTGATTGTAAAATATCAGTATATCGTGTGAATGTACCTACAAGCACTAATCTGTTTATTTAAATATACTCATTCCATAAAATATGTTCATATTACATATCAGTACCACTTAGCGCCTAAATTGCGGAGTGAGTCAGTCCAGATTCGAAGAAAAGAATTTTAAATTTACTTTTTACGGCAAACTTTTTGCACTTGCAGTGCTGTTTCATTTGTTATAAAAATGTTAAACGACAATGTTTGCTTAAATGATCTACAAAATGAAAATACATCGATAAGTTTTTAAAAGTTATTACGCTGGACTGGGAGTGATAGAAAAACATAGAATGTGCCAGCTGCATCTCCTCCCGGGCATGCTGTAAAAACCAGCTGAGGGATTGGGCGCTTTTCCACTAGACGGCACGTCAACGGCAACGGCGACGGCACGGCGAGATCACGTGACAATATCTATAGGAATCGATGACATGCCGTGACGGTGCCGTGCCGTCAAGTGGAAAAGCGTGTCATATAATTTCATTGATTTTCATACATTATCTCACCTACGATATCGTCGACGGTACCGTGCCGTCGCCGTTGCCGTTGACGTGCCGTCTAATGGAAAAGCGCCCATTCGAGGGTTTTAATGTATTGCAATTTAGGCGATGGGCTGACAACCGTCACTATAGCAATACACATGACCATCTGAAATAACCCTCAAAACTTGTCATACGTGGCGGAATGACCTTTTCTGTTAAACCATCATCTAATGATCCTCTTCTTCTTATTTAAGGGCTCTTGTATGTGTTCCTCCTTTATCATAAATTTAAGAGCAGGGCTCTTGTATGTGTTCGTCCTTTATCATAAATTTAAGAGCAGGGCTCTTGTATGTGTTCCTCCTTTATCATAAATTTTATTTATGGTTTTAAATAAAATTAAGGTATACAGATTCGTTATTACTTGGATTTGTACATAGCCTAAACACTCATAGATACCTACATTAAATCTACAAAAAAAAACCGGGACAAATCGCACAGAGTAAAAGAAAGAGTATAAAAGCTTATTATTAAATACTAATATACTCTGTACAAATACCCAGACACGCGTTGTTGTTTGTCTACTGGAATCATTAATTTATGCATTGTTTTAATGATATCTGGAATTCTGGACGGTTTCATTTATTTTTCACAGTAGGCAAGCACAATAGTATTTCATATTTCTGCAAATCCAATAAATATTTAAAATTACTCGCTTTTATAAATCTTGTTGAATAATAATAATAATTATATGTTTAAAATTATTTAAAAAATACCGGGTTAAACTTTAAAAATCTAACATTAATTATTCTAAGATTTATATTAATTGTCAGTCATGTCATGAGTGACTCGAAATCGGCTCTTGGTGAAACTTCATTGTTGTTGTTATATATAAACCACTTGTCGAAATTATGTTAATTAAAACCTACTGTGATGTTTTCTTGTATAAATAATTATTGTCTGTATATGTAGCTGCCCCTGGAGATGCTTTGTTAAGCGAAACCGGTTGCGTTTGTAAATAAATTTATAACACATTTGTTCGTAAAGGGTCTCTTATTACACCAATTTCAATATTGTATTAAATCTTATTACGTACTTGTGCGTAATCGTAATGTAAAATGCACGAGTGCTGTAAAACACACGAGTTTTTTTTTAAATTAGGTAAAACGCACGGTTTATCGAACGGTACTTTTTTAAATCTTAGCAAACGTTTTATGAATAAATTTACCTTTGGGAGATAAAAATATATAATGAATAAACATTTCATTCTTTAATTTAATTAATTTTGTCAATAAATTTCAACAATTTACCTGTAACAAAACATAAAAATATTAATTTAGTTTATTAGTAATACTGGCTGTTTTTGTGCCTTTGCCTTAAAAAAAACGCTGCGCGATATATACTAGGTAATCTGTGGATGCGCGCGCATCGCTAATTTGTGAACGAGTAAAGATTATTCCGCGCGTTTTTTCTTTTCGCTGTATTGTTTTATTTTTTTTTGCTATTTCCTCGCAAATATGTTATAAAACGTCGTACGACATACGTGCGGTTTGATAATTACAGCCTCTGCTTTCTTGTAGCCCTCGCCTACGGCTCGGGCTAGCAATATCGCCTCGGCTGTAATGATCAACCCACCGCACTTATATCGTAATGTACTATTGTGAAACGAGTACAAATGGTTTATATAAAAATAGCAACGACTACTATTTAATTAAGAAAATCTATTAAATAATATTAATTTATTTAATATTACTTTACGATCCACTTAATCCGTCCACAAAAACTTTTTAACATAAAAATTTAACTTGTAATTATGTCATTGCGCAATAGCCGGGTTCATAATTACCGTAATTACCTATTTAAAAAAAAAACTGCTATTCTTCCATTTTGCTGGCATGATACTTTTCGAAATACGAGTTCTGTGCTTTCACCAACTTTAAAATATTTCCTCGGATTACTTTTCAAATACCAATAAGATTCCCGCTCATTCTGGTCGGGCTTCATTCTTGGATCTTGGATAATCTAGATTTAATTTAATAGGATCGACTGATACCGACGACGGAAGGATTTAAACTGAATACCGACTATCTATATCTTTAGAATTCATATCGAATCATGATCAGGTTTCATTACTTCGTGCATTATTCCTATTTTCATCGTTTGGATTTACCTAATGACGTGATGTATTTGAATTAAAATTTAAAATAGTCTCATTAGGGCATTTGTTCACTTATCCGTATCCAATCTGATTTGGCTTTCCTAGTAATTGTATCTATTACAGCTTGTATTTACACCCTTCTACGTAAGTATGTATACAGGGTGTTAATTTAATTGCGTGCCATAGCTTAGGGGGTGTTTCAGTAACGTAAAAGGAGCCCATGAAAAATATAAAAAAACATCCAACTCAATAAATAAAAAAGTTAATAGTCAGTATTTATTGCGATTCCAAAAGCTGCATCTAGCTCTTCGGCTATAACCGAGCCCGCGCGAGCCTCTCTCATTGGTCGATAGCGACTTGCGCCGGGTTCGATTATAGCCGGACGGCCAGCCGCAACTCCGGGAATCATTATGAATACCTACCGATACCCTATAGGTTTTGCCTTCCTCAAGATTCAAAAACCTATAGGGTACTTCCCGTTGACCTACAATTCTGAAATTTAGAAAACAGCAGTGTCTAATAGAACAATCAAAGGAAAAAATCCGAAAACTGTAAATTTGTTCATACATCACGATAAAAAAGGATTTTTGTCATTACAAACTTATTAACGCAGTCGTCTCCCTTTATCTAGTATGGGGACAACAGCAAAGTTAAGTTTGTTCTTTATTCCAGTTCATATTTTTGTGTGAAAAAAGTCTCGGTGCTCGAGGCAGAGATCTTTAAATACCGCCAAGTTGGTACGGAAGCCTCGGTGATAGGTAGATAGATATATTCTATATTGCACAGAGAAACAAACAACACGAAATGTGAACAACTGCAAACAAAGAGTACAATGAAGGCAGCTTTATTCTATGGTAGCAATTCTTCAGTATCCCAAATATTTTGCTATCACAAGTGTACATGTCGTTAGGTTCCTACTATTCTCTCATTACATTACCCGGGGATATTGTATTGCAGGTAAAATGGTATTCAAAGACAGCAAATTTCCTTTTGATTCATAGCAAATAATATTCTTATAGGGGTTTATTTTATTGCACTTTGAATAGTAATTTCAATGCTGTTCTCGATAGTATAGAATGTATTTCGAAGAATCCAACCAATAGAGACAAACTTTATTATGTCGCAGGGAAATTATAAAATCGCGAAATCTTGGTGGAATGGAAGGCAAAATCGATTCATCATTATTTCTTACTGAAAATGTTTAGGGATTTGTCATTCCACTGGTATCAGTCTAGTGAAATAACGAAATATGTAGATACAATAATAAAACTAAATTATTCTATTCTCAAATTAAAAACATAAAAGAAATAATAAATATGACTTAACGGTATCCTCAAATCGATTAAATCAGAGCAATTTTAGAGCATTAAACTAATTTCAAATTAATGAGGTTATAAATGGCATTTATATATAAACAGAATCAAATTACCTAAATAATTACTGGGTGAAACCGGCAGAGGAACAGACAGAATATGTTCGGTGTCAAATTATACAAAGTTTTCATTTTGGTTTGTTTGGTGCAGAGTACTGCCAGCTGTGAGTCCAACAACTTTGAGATCTGGTTTCGCCAAATTTCTAACTTTACCACATAGATACTAAAGGTACATGAACAAATAGGAAGCGAACCAACTTTTCGACAAGCGAATAAAACAACAGAGTAAAAAGTATCAGGGTCAGTTCACACCGGGAAAATGCATCACAAAGTGAATGTGACAGGCGCACGCGGCGACGCCGCGCGGAATTTTCCAGTTCTGTCAATAAAATGTTTATATTTTTGCAATCAAGCTCTTGAAAAGTGAGCGCAGCGTGAATTTACCCTTGATCGGAACAGTAGCACCAACAAACAATGATGTTCACGGTCTCTATTGTTATTGTTCCAATTTATAAAAATGAATAGTTATGTTAGATCGATGGTCAATATCCTTTTTAGGGTTCCGTACCAGAATCACGCCAGAACCCTATTACGACATATGCCTCTGCTGTCTTCTTTCTCTCAGCGGTAAAAGTTCTATTCATTTTATATTATTACGTTTTTTTTTCATAATAAAGATAAACTTTCAGCACATGAAAGTGAGATACAATGTGCTGAATGGAGACAGTGTAACAAAAAAAAGAGGTAATTGTGAGCGTGTAATTGAACTGAACATTTCCTTTTTTAAAGTGCCCAGTACCTACAACAAATTACAAAATAAAAATCAAAACTGTTTTCTTTGAGTGTTGTGAAATATGGTAATTAAACGGCACAGTCTAGATTGCGTTGTTACAGTGTTGATTAGAGAGTGGGAAGTTACAAAGATAATAGAATAAAGCTATATTTTAACAAGGTCCTTTTGTGGCAACTGAGGGAGGCCATTAGCAGAACTATTACTACCCTTAATATATATTAACACAAATAGACTGGGTGTAAGAGACTACTTACAGCAAACTGAACAGCTTTCACGAAGAAATTCTTTCAGGAAATGAAAATAAATATATCGAAAGGTGCAGTTTTGTTGACTGAGCTGCCCCTATGAGTTGGTGGAAGTTGCCCATTACTCCCTTTTATTGTACTCGCCAGCTCTGCCAGTTTAAAACTTAGATTGTTATTCTACTTCACCGGTATTTAAAAACAAATTTTCAAATTATTTTACAGCCACTAGTTTGTTTACATTTAGACCGGGGTGTACCACCGGTGTCTCCTGGTTTAGTTGCATAGGTTCATACCCTAAAATATGGTCCACCAACTTTTTCATACATTATAAATACCAGCTACAACATTCAGTTTCTGGACAAGGATATTACGCTGTTTCCCTGGATTTTATTAGCTGACTAGCAGCTGATTAGCACCCGCGGAACCATTCCCTCAAAGGGATCCCATCCATATAGGGAGACGCCATTCCAACCCAGTATCACAGAGATGAATACCTAAAGTATAGCAAACACTCACCGAGAAACTCGAGGCCGAAGAGTTTCCATGTGCCCCGCTTAGTGACGATAATGACCTGGGGGCAGACGTTGCGGTGGATCTGCCGCACCGTGTAGTGCAGGAAATGTAGTGCCTCGATGATCTGCCAATCACATAATATGTTACAGCCTGGCCGCTTCTTCACAACAGTCAAATTTTATAATGACTTCTAAAAATCTTTGAAAAATATGCACTTTGACTTTGTTTTAATAAACGAATTCATGTAACTGGTACCTAATTAAGTTCTTTAGTTATTTATAAATAAACTCACGGTTTAATTAAAGCAAAGCTCAATTTTCTATAAACCTTTATAGAAACCGAAGCAATTATTTTCAATTCTACTTGAGTAAATAGAGCACTGTTGAAAATGTACTTTCAACTTCAAAAGCAACTCTTATTTGAATTGATACGAAATGAGTGAATGATTTTGTGTTTAAATATGAACTCTAAAATCATGAATACATACATACTGATTCTGCATAATTACGTTATCAAAGAAGTTAAATAATAATTTGAGTTCGAACATGTGAAATTGTAATTAAATTCATAAGTGACTTAAATAATTTCAGAAATTTTACCACCACCGTGACAAGGCACGTTTCAATATCAAAAGCTTTTTCTTAGTCAATACTGCATATAGCGTTCCTTAATGATTTAACATTCATTTAAATATATAAACAATGATTTAAACGAAGCGTGCATAAGGTTTAAAACAAAATGTTGCCGTAAATTTCGCGTGTGGTAATAGTACGAAATTTTTCATGCACCAAAGAAATTTTTAGGTCTTGTTTAGGCCATGAAACTGAATAACTTTTTCTATGGAACATAGGTCGCAATATTATAAAAAAATTGGAGCTCCCATACAAAATAACTCGCATAAAATTGCTTTGGTGAATAAAAATCACACTTTATAATGAGTCTGGATCACCGTGCAATACGGTCTTATTTTTCGAGCTATAGATAGGTACTTGTGTTTATAGATTTTATACATTCGTCGTCAGTCCACATACTTACCTAGGCCTCCAAAAGCGATCCACTGATCCTATTCTTCAACTAAATTATATCTAGTTCCTGTCGGCTACCACTCGTAGGTCATCGCTCTGTATGGCAGCAAGGTGTCTCACACTGCGTTTGCTCAAGTCTAGTAACTATTGGATACTTTATTTATACATCATACCTGCAGCAATCCATAGCGAAGTTCGATGTCCAGGAAGAAGTATTCTCTGGCAAAGGGTGGGCGCTGGGTGGTGGGGTTGACCTGCTGCTGCTGCTGCGAGCTGGGCGGTGTCAGCGACACCGGGTGCGGCATCACCGGGCCCGGCACGCCTTGTGGCAATGGCATTGATTCCTACAAGAACAAATATTAAGTTTTTTTTTCTTAACGCAATAAAAGAGAGTGTGGAACAATTTTTTGCAGTCCAAAAACTTGTTATGCTTTTAACATAATAATTGAAAAACTACAATTTTTCCAACGTCCGGGCACAACGAGAAGAAGATAAAAGGTCTATCTGGAATTACACTCGAAACATGTCAGACGTGGCGGAACGACCTTTGTTTAGGTCGTTTACGATCTGCCTACGCCTTTAAAGGCGTATGTATAAGAAGAAGAAGCAATTTTTCCATTATTTTTAGGGTTCCGTAGTCAACTTAGGAACCCTAATCATTTCGCCATGTCTATCCATCTGTATGCCGCGCCCCTGTGAAAACCTCAGTTTATCACCTATTAATATGAAATTAGGTATGAAGATAGATTATAATAACGAAAATCTAGAAATTTAAAAAAATAATTCAAAAATATTATTTTTGGACCACCTCCCATACAAGTGAAATAAACATTTTTTTTAAGTATATTGAGTGGGGTATCGTTAGACAGGTCTTTTAAAATAAAATGTAGGTTTGTTTGAATAAAAGTCTCTGAAAATTTTCTGTCTCGAGATATTTGCATTCTAAGTTGCAGTATTTGTCACAAATTTGATCCAGTCATATCTTCAAAACTATAAACGCAAAAATTATGAAAAATATATGGAATATAGCCCTTAAGTTGTAGTTGCAATGAAAACTATGAGGAAAAGTATAGCATTTATAGTTTACGAAATATTTAGGAATAACCGTTTTAACAAAAACTATTTAATCTGTAAAGGTGAAATTATCATTATACAATAAAGCTTTTATGTAAGCTAGAATCAAATTTTGAAGATAATTATGTTGTTATATGTAAACATAAAAGGCTATGGAACCCAACATATGGGCGTGTCCGACACGCTCTTGGCCGTTATTTAACATTAGTTGCTCCCTCAGAAAAATAAACATAATACTTTTGATTCAGTGACCCGAATTACAAATATCGTTCAAAACAAAATCACAGTTCAAGTAAAGAGCAGCAAAATACCAGAAAAATACCATACAGGGCCATTTCAATTACTAATAGAAGAAGAGATTGTACTGTGCTTGATGTGCTCTGTGACGAAAGGGTCCCGAAGAGCTTTTTGCCAACTCGTTCACGGAAACTGATTGATCCTCTCGGTCGGGTGAGTCGAGAATCGGTCAGGTTATACAGGGTCTAAGAAATACTAATACAAATGTAGTTTTGCCCTTGGTTTTGTATTTTCATCTTATTTATAGAGTGGGTTTTCAAGTCAATTTACGACGACCCTATGAACCCTGGTGTCAGACTTAATGAACCACCAAAGAACACAGCTAATATACCTCTGACATAGTATGTGTAACCACTATAAGACTCACTGGGACCAACGGCTTAACGTACCCTCCGAAACACTTCTGTGTTTCTTACCAGATAAGTACTTGGTCAGGTGATTCGAAACCTGCAATGTCATATTCAAACTGGTGAAAATTTTGTAAGTGATAAATTGATAAACATCAGCATAGTGTTCCTCCCGCGGCGGGAATTGAAGCTACGACCATGAGACCACGGAGTATTTACATGGACATCATTTTGTGATTCGAACCGCGTTGCGCTCGTGAGAAGGACCTCACTCGCTGCCTGTCAAAATAGCTACCTGTATTGATTCTGATTTTTAAAACGGAGTAGGTAGGTATAGCAAATAACATTATATTAGGTAAACGAAAACACACACGTAGATTTATTATGGCGCTATACAAGGTGTTATGATAAAATAGGGTGTAAGGGGTCACGGTAAAGGGCATAATGGTAACTGTAGAGAGTGCGATCTTAGACGACTCATGTGTACGGCAAAATTATAGGACTAGATGAAATCTGTATTTTATATGAAAGCTGTTATAATTGAAATTAAGATCTCGTCAAGACCTATAATTTGTCCCTTCATACGAGTAGTCTAGGATCCATAGTTTCCGAGATATGGCCGTTTCAAATTTTACAGCCTATATGTACCCATGTCACGCACAGTCCTCGAATTCGCTCATTTGTGAAATGTGCATTGCAAAACGCACAATTCGGGAAATGAACGCTGTAAAACAACCATTCCACGGACTGGGAAACACCAAACTTAAAATACCAGGTGTAAGGGACATTAAAATACCAGTTGTAAGGGGCAGCTTAACTCAAAGTGATAAGGGTTGTTTAGTCAACGAAACTTGTGTGTGCCCGCCGCGCTTATAAGTTATCTGCGTCCCTAGCCTTTTCCCGTATTTCACGGGGTTAGCTACCCAATCTAGGGGTTTGAACGAGGATACTGGTTTTCGCACAGAGACGAAGAAGAGAAGTTTATAAAAAAATGTTTATCACAAAAGTTATTTGTATGTAATCAAATCTTTTCATAATCAGCTCCTAAACATTATGTAGCTATTCCTTGCATTGAGCCTTAGAGTAACGCGGCCTTCGTTCCGTCCTGATTGAGCCCATGAAATTAAAAATAATTTTGCGTTTTCATGTTCTAAACTTTTTTTGAAAGAAGTTCAAGTCGTGGAAAAAATAGAAACTGATATTTATATAGGTACTTAATTAATTGATATATAAATAATTGTAAAACCCTATTGTGGCGACCAATAATAACCTGAACATAATTCGCAGTAGGTATTTTTCAATACTTAGCGATCGAAGTGATTTCATACGAATTAATTAACTAATTGCAAATTACATTATTTTATACTACACCTATTCGGAAAGTATATTAGTTCTTACTTGAAATAAGGGAAGAAAGTAGAAGTAGTAGAAGAAAGGGCAAAATTATATGGAATTTGGAAAGTATTTTTACCCCTCCTTTATTTTTTTTAAATTGATAATTAAAGACTAGAAACAGGCGGATGCCAAAAAACAAAAAGTTTGTATCTCGAAGCCCACAAAATGATACTGGCCACTTACATTTTTTGGCAGTATGTGCTTTGTTTCATTTGCCTCTTTTTTATTTTCAAGTAAAAAATATGGCAAAATCAACATATCCGCGCGAATTATTTTTCGTTCTTTGATTTATTTGACTTATTTAATGTAAATTAAGTGTTTATTGTTTTCGATGTACTTAATGTGTAACTAATTAATATGTGTTTTGTTTGTTTGTGTTCTGTTCGAATGGATGATGACACTTCAAACGTCCTTAAGATATCTTCTCATGTATAAGTGATATCATACTTTATCTTACAAGGATTTTTAATTATATTTTCCTCATAGGTTAGTATAAAGCACTAGGTATGTATCACTCGGAAGAAAATGCGACTTGTGTGTATTGAGGCCCGAAGCTAGCTCAAACTACACCCTCGTAGGAATTGGTCATGTTCTCCCCTCGATAAACAATGTACTATTAATTTACGAATACTAAATCAACGAGGTACCAAAATAAATTTGATTATTGCATACGTTTTACCCTTGAACTTCATTCCTCGTTTATACAAAAGCTCACATATTTCAATAGACTACGTACTGAATGAAAAGCCCGATATTTGCGAGAATATACGAACAATATTGTTTCACTGGGTTTTATGTTGTAATTCAAGCTATAAATGAAAACTCAAAACAATAAAATACTGTACGGTGGATAACTTTCTCGGAAAGCAAATGCAATATGACTAGTTGCGAAAGACCTTTAATATTTCTGCGAGACATTTCTATTCTATCTATATCTAACTATACATCTATATAGGTATTCTATATACATACTATAATAAATCTCTAGGATGGGTGGTTTCTGTACATAGAAGATACATGAGAAAAACTATTATTGGGGACATTTATCAACGCAATAGAATCCAAAACAATGATTTTTAGAATTTTTGTCTGTTTGCCTGTTTCTCTATATGTATGTTTGTCTGTTTGTGTGTGCGTTTGTTAACGCTAATCTCAGAAATGGCTCAATCGATTAGAATGCGGTTTTCAGTATTATATAACTTTTAATGTTTGTTTTATTTCAATCCGTTGATAAATTAAAAAGTTATGTCAATTTACACAATTTTTTTCGACAGAATTGCTATTGATTGCTTTAAAATGCTGAAACCTTAATTAACAATGTATAGTACCTACGGATATTGTATTTAATATGATAATCTCAGTTAAGATACAAATAATCACGCCATCTGACTAAAGGGGTAGGCAGGAAATTGAATTTAAATATATTTTCACCTATTTTGATACAACTTTTTTTCATTCGACTGAGTGTTACCTGGCTAATATTCAAATTGTCACGCCACCTGATATAGGGGGTAGGCAGGAAATTATATTTTGGTTGTTGTACCGATTTTGAAAGAACATTTTCGCATTGACTGAGTGATACCTGGACTTTCTTCCATGCTGGACTGGGAGTAAGAAAACATAGAATGTTCCAGTTGCCTTTCCTGCCGGGCATGCTGTAGAAGTCAACAAAATGGATTCGAATTGACAGTGTATTCTAATTTAGGCGACGGGCTGACAAACTGTCACTACAGATACAAATTACAATCTAAAATTGCCCTCAAGTTTTGTCAGACGTGGCGAAGGCGCCTTTCCGAGGCGTTTTACGCTCTGACTACCCCGTAAAGGATAAAGGCTTGATATTATGTATGTATGTATGTTACCGGGAAACAAACTAATTATAATAATCACGCCACTGGACATAGGAGGTAGGGAGGAAATTGAACTCTGATTGTTACTGAACCGTTTTTGATGGAACTTTTTAGTTCAACTGTGTACCTAGACTCGAACATTAGGCCCGATTCGTAAGCATCCCGACTAAACTAAATCTCAATTAAAATTATTGCCATTCTGTTCTGTTCTGTTCTCTTATGATGATAGAAAGTGACAGGTATGGACTCATATTAGTTAACTCGAGTATTTTACAAACACGAATTGCTACAATTGCATTGAATAGTTATTGAGAATATTGAGTAAGTAACTCGGTTTGTATGAAAAACTCGAACAAAGAGCTTTTCTAACCTGTCTGATCTTTGTAGTTGTATGGAAAACATGGCAGGCGGACTAATCGGCGGCTCTTACAAGCGGAGAAGCGTTTTTAGCTGTGTTTTTAGTATGTTGGACACTGCGTGTTTTTTCATACAAACCAGGGTACAGCTTACAGCGTTACAGCAGATCTGCGCCCCTTCGCGCTAGAACCCGTTTGTTATATCAAATAAAAAGGATAAAAGATCATCATCATAACGACTAGGCGTACGAAGTCGCGGGCACAGCTAGTATATATAATAAATACTGCACGGTGGAGAAATTTCCCGGAAAGTAACTGCAATATGACTAGTTGCGATAGATACCTATAATATTCCTGCGAGACATTTCTATTGAAAATAATTTCAAGATCATCCGGCGGTGATTCATAATGTCACGTAGCAGTGTGACGGTGGGATCAAGTCAAGGCCAGGGACGGATGTGATGGGATAATTCTTTATTATGGGAAAAATTACCGGATCCTTCAGTGCCTCTCCTGTGAATAGTGCTGATGAGTGCGATGGGTGAAGGGCGGAGACGGTTCAATTGGTTAGGTCTATTATTTATTATAAACATATATATCGTGATTTGTGAATAATTCTTGCGTACGATGTTTGAATGAGGTTTGGAAGTTTGGGTTGTAGATGGCGTGGTATAGCAATTTTGAGTGATGACCAGTGAGAAGGAAGGAAAGTGGATGGAAACCGCTACTTGTTACAATATTCAGCCTGGAGGATGTGAATCGGCCCATGAAAGTGATTAATTTTCCCAAGGAACATGGAAGGAAAACGAAAAAATTAAATTACTCTCCATCCATACTATGACATAATGACATATCAGCTGGTGCATGTAATATGAAAAGTCAATGTTTTTTCGTCTTCCGACCTACGTTCCTTCGGGAAAGTTCTTCAATTTCATGGGCAGCTTCATATCCTTCAGGGTGCATATTATCCTTTTTATATAATCCCGTATTAATATTTTTATTGGAAGCAAACAAGATTATCCCGATGAATAATAATGATGAAGATTATCCTCGTTATCGGAATCCGACTTTACTAGAACTTATTTTTTTCCTTTCAACTAAAAGTCGATATTGTAGAATCAGGGCTATTTTAGTTTTATTTTTGTACTAGCTTTCCGTTCTCACTTGAATTATCTTGGACTTTGTTATATTTTCATATTGTCAATTTCATAATTACATTACAATAATAATAAAAATGTTCAAGGATAACATGATCGTCAAAAGTAAGGTTGCCAAACAGCTTGTGTAGCTGATAGTATAATAAATTATTACCTACTTAGTTTTATTCAATTTCGTTCAATGTTCTTGCGTCATTCATGATGTTTTCGACTTTTCCACTTTTTTTAGAGTTCAGAAAGACAATTCGTAGCGGTAACTTTAAAATATGTAGTGTAGTCACGCGTTTGTCCTTTACAGGGTAGGCAAGAGTGTAACGCCTAGTAACAGCATATTTCGTCACATCTGACATATTTTGAGATAGTGAGGGGTTATCAGCTCATATTTCCTAAATTACAATAACTACACTGAAACCTCTTTAATGTACTATATATATTTCTTTTCCTTTTAATATAGGTACTGTAAAATATTGTTTCTTAATTTTTTTTTTCTTTAGGCAGATAATAAGAGAATATATAGGCAGAGTTTTATCTTCAAAGGCCTGGTACAAAAGAATTGTGCCAGTTTTTGTAGGATAAGTTTTAATTCATAATACCTATCAATTGATTATTCTAGATACTCAATAGCCGACAAACTGGATTCGATACAATAATTGAATGCATAGTTTATGATGTGCATCATTTTGTCAGATCTATACATTTAATAAATCTTTAGGGGGGTCGTGTCTGTACATTACATATTTTCGAGAAAAAATATTTGCAACAGGAATTATTAACGATACCAAGACCAAAACATTTTATTTTTAGAATTTTTGTCCGTCTGTCTGTCTGTCTGTTTGTTACCACATCACGCCAAAACTACTGGACCGATTTCGATGGGACTTTTTTTATTCGACTGAGTGTTACTAGGGTTGAAACTTAGGATACAAATAATCACGCCACCTCACTTAGGGGGTAGGAAGGAAATTCAATTTGTGATTGTTATTTTACCCTATTTTTGTTACCACACCACCCAAAACTACTGGACAGATTTTGATGGGACATTTTTTATTCGACTGAGAATTACTAGGCTTGCAACTATTAGGATAGGTACAAATAATCACGCCACCTGACTTAGGGGGTAGGCAGGAAATTGAATTTTGATTGTTTTTTAACCGATTTTGATAGTTTTTTGTTTAATTCAATTGAGCGTTATCTATACTCAAAGTTAAGATACAAAAAATCACAAATTGATTTTCACAAGAAATTGTTTTCGATTGTTTGTTAACCGATTTTGAAGGGACTTTTTTTATTCAACCGAGTGTTTTTTTAAGTATTTACCTAAACCGAACGTAGGATACAAATAATCACGCTACCTGACTTAGGGGGAAGGCAGAAAAATAAGTTCTGAATGTTACCTAGACTCATTGGATATATTCTTACCTTGAGTAAGTACCCCAGTTTGTATGGAAAACACGCAGTGTCAAACATACTGAAAACGCTTCTCCGCGCGTAGGAGCTGGATATGGTCGAAAGCGCGCGGAAGCGTGTTTCCCATCAGACAAGCTTCCGCACGCGGGCTAGCAGATCCCGCTCCTACGCGCGAAGAAGCGTTTTCAGTATGTTTGACACTGCGTGTTTTCCATACAAACCGGGCGTACGAAGTCGCGGGCACAGCTAGTTTAATAATATATTTGTAATTTATTCTACACAAATTGTTGTATTTGGAATCAAATAAATGTTATGAAAATATGTTTTCACCTTCAAAATATACTTGATATACCTATATCATTGTATCATTCATGATACATAAATAATTCCCCGTTTTGCTGTACAGTTTGTACTATATTACAACCACAAATAAGTACCTACATGATTGAACACTGATGCTACCTAAGCTATATAGGGTGTAAGGGTCAAACTGATATAGGGGTTGCGCAGGCAACGAAATTCAACAACTTAACCGAAGATTTTTTTTTTTAGGAAATATATAACGAATTTTGACTTCCACATACAAATTGGTTGATCGAAATTTTATTTCCGGAATAAGCAAAAATAAAGCTTCCTAAAAGTGAAAGTAGTCTAATTTCGTGGACTGAGTAATCTCTATCCCGGTATAACTAAATACGGGTTGTAAGGGACAGCTTCCCGCAAACCAAAAAGGGGTCGCTAAATCAACGAAACTGAATAACAGTCGCAAAGAAATTCTTTTAGGAAAGAAATATATTTTTAGAAGAAGAAGAAGAAGAAGAACAGAATATGCTGAATAAATTAAAAAGTTTACTTTTTGTTGCACCTGCCCCATACAAATTCTAACAAAAATGCAACGAAAAGTAAAATTTTCATAGTCATGGAAGTAAGGAAGGAACTAATGCACAATAAATACCAAAAAACCTTGTATCCAGTTCTTAAAAAAAACTAAACAGCGCCCGCCCACGTGACGCCCACAGCGCATGCGTGCGCGGCAATGCAATGCGCGGCCAATGGCGCCATTTGATTATTGTACGTACGAATAAAAATAATTAATTTCGTGGAAAATTATTAATTTTGAGCCTAAAAATATGTGATAGTGACAAAGAAGTAATTTTTTATTTATATATGAGTGTGTGTGTGACGCACATAATCATATACCAGCAAAGTCTAGGAAAACATTGGGATAGTTCGCTTTCGGAAAACCTGTAAGTAAACTCATTTTTAATGTATTCAAGTAGATAAAATAGTGAATGAAACTGAACATATATAAGCATTACAATACTCGTGACCACAAACCAAACTCGTATTGTAATGCCCCTAATATGTATGTAGCAGCTTTATAAACTACTTACTATTTTGGCTTCTTCGTAAAATTTGCCTGATCAAGGTTGTCATTTTGTGTAGTAGGGTTTATCATTTTCATTTTCTGAAAGAATTTCTTTATAAAAGTAATTAGTATCGTTGACTGAGCAACCCCTATTAGTTTGCGGGAAGCTGTCCCTTACACCCGGTACAGTGTGGTGTAAATACTCACATGCCAGTTGAGAATGTTATGGAGGCTCGCGAGCACAGGTTCGGAAGCGAAGGCGATGGTGTTTTGGCCCTCCTCCAGGGTGTGGATGATCTGCAGCATCTTGGGGTGGCGCTGCTTCTCCAACTGGGCGATGCAGCCCCTAATGCGGTCCAGCATGCTCTCCTTGCGCTTCGGCTTGTACAGCTTGTCGGCGATACGCTTGTCGAACACGAACACAGAGCACTCCTGCCAACAAAACAATATACTTTCAATATATACTAATATTAAAAAGAGCTCCCTCTTTGTATTTGTAACGATTAAACTCAAAAACTACTAGACTTAAAAAAAAGCGTTCAGGAGCGCAGCAGGATGATATGCGGTGCTTAAACTCGAACTAAAGACGTTTTTCCTTCCAGTAAATTGGACTTGACTATATGCTTAAATTATCCGTGATAGCCGCAATTTTTCAAATTCGAGGACATTATTAATTTGGTTAGTTTATTTATCATGGGTCTAGTCCTCCCTGGGCCAGATCCAGTCATTACAAACCAGAAAAAAATTTAATTGGATGTCATACGTCATCTAACTGCTATCAGCGATGAAATCAAATTCAAAATCCAATCAAATCACTTGAATAGAGGCATCGTCAAATGTAATCCAAAGAAATTATTATTCGCTGAAAATATATCAAAGTTTGTACATATTTATTTCCGCTAGAAAGCTACGTTAGGTTTTTCGATATTAACTGGAGCAATATTAACTTAACGAGGAATATTTTCTTTGACGTGGACAAGTTCGATGCACTTGCACTTGTAGGTAAGTTATGCTCCGACTTCTTCACGCCAATTTAATAAATAATTGCTTACGTGAGAGTACACCGAGAGTACACCTCGATCGACTTGAAATTAAACTTAAAACGCTTCACGCCGAAATTCACAACTTAGCTGCATAGAGGGGTAGAGTTATTTAGGCAAAGTATTTAATTTATAATAAAAAAATTACATGTAGTTTTTTTAGCAAATATTCCTAAAATTTTTGTCGTTTATTTTTTAGAGTTCATTGTTATATCCATAATAGGTGGGTTTATTTTTTGGGAAATGTGGGCGAAGTGAGCGCGAAAATTTTATTTTTCCGAGGGACCGAGGACTTTTGCCTGTACTTTCATCCTATTGTTAGTGTATATGTAGTTACTGCATAGAAATCTCGTAGCAAAAGTTCTATCATATCCTCCACTCTCCCTGAACGTAAAGAACTTTCAGCGAAGATTATATTAGCTCAGCTTAGTAATTACTAAGATACGTAGGTATTCAGGGGTGAGAATAGGCCAGGCAAAAGTATGCCTAAAGATATCGAAATTTTAAGTGACCAATAGGTTAAGTATATTAAAACTCCTGGTCCAACGGCCCGCAGCATTTTATCCGCTTTTACCTTATATTATCATATTACATCTTCATATTTCTTTTGGTTGGTTTCTGGTGCCCCCTAAGGTGCCCTAATCAATTGCTTAAATTGACATGAGTTAATCCGGCATTGCTGCCACGCAATGAATAGCTTCCTACACTGTGTTTCAATGCTTCTCAACATGCACTTGACTGAACTTGACCCATTGACACAGAATCACAGCTATGTAAGCTGTACTCACCGGCGGCGGCGCGTTATGAAATAACGTTTTCAACTCAGTGTTCATTGCTTCGCAACATGCAAATGGAATATACGTACGACACAGCAGCAATGCATATCAATGACTGTGGTATGCGCAATTTACGCCAGCACGTGGATTTAGGGTTATTGATCTATCATTCAAGACCGCAAGTGCTCTCGTACACGTAGGTACATTCAGAGCTTTGTAACAGGCGCCGCCGGTAAATTTACCGAACAAATCTACCTAAACTATTACTTGTTTTGCGAGTGCTTTGCTCTTGTGAGCTTAGCTTTTTGAAATGGAACGGAATCCAACTCTCTAGGAGCAGCCCTTGGGCATGATCTCCGCAGAGTGGTCCTCCCTGCAAGCGGGCCCTTTTCAACATGTGTCTCAGTCGAGATAATGCAATATCAAAACGAATCGGTTCTTTGTTGACCAAATTCCTGAGAAGGCAGCCACTGTTCGTCTTCATTTCGACTCTTCAGATGCGTTTGTCGTTGCAAATGTCGTATGTCGGCATGATAGCTGTCATCATATCAGTGGCTACGCGTTTGGTCAACAAAAAACTATGCGTTTCGTGTTCTTTGACACTCATCAGAAAGGCCATAGAGCCTTTCATGCTTAACAGGAGTTTTTCTAACTCTTCTATTATAAGACAGATTGCTAATAAATTAGCGTCATACTCGAGCGTCATAATAAGAAATGTGCAAAATCCGAAAAGCCACGTTTGACATGCTCTTGAATGTACTCGTTTGACCCCAAATATTTTGGAGGTCGTAGGGGAGGGAGGCGCGGGGCGTAGGGTGCTGGGCGCGGGGCGCAGGGTGCGGGGCGCGAGGTGGTCCGTTACGGGCACTCGGGCGCTAGGAGGTCGCGTCAGGGCATCGCGCCCGGCTCGCGACCATCTGGGTTGCCATATTTGGTGTAGGGCTCTCTTTACTGCTCAATAATGTTTTATTATAAATTCATTTGTCAGCAGTTTTGCGAGTGGATTTTTGATTTTTTGGTTTTATTTAATTGGTCTATCATTACATACCACATACATGCATATAATCACGCCTTCATCCCTAATGGGGTAGGCAGAGCATAAACGACCTAAACAAAGGTCGTTCCGCCACTTCTGACAAATTTTGAGGGTCATTCCATTCTTTCGAAGGAGAAAGGTGTCTAGACTCACGTATTTTTTCAATATAGACACTCATCATTATATTTATCAATTTATTACGCGATATTGGTAGAATTGTGACTACACAAAAACCATTAATCAAGATAATTAATTAATTAAGATAGCAAAAAAACATAAGACTTTGAAATTTCTAATTTATATCATGTCTTAAAACTACCACAACAGATTGTAACGAGTAAGCAATCTAGAGGGAACTGGTTCGTCACAATTACTTGTCTAATGTTTTAATTTGGATGTATTAATATTGTAATAACTTCCATGCTGGACTGGGAGTGATAGAAAAACATAGAATGTGCCAGCTTAAGGGATTCGAGGGTTTCAGTATTGTAATTTAGGCGATGGGCTGACAACCTTTAACTATAGCAATATACAGATCAATCTGGATTAACCCTCAAAACTTGTCAGACGTGGCGGAGCGACCTTTGTTTAGGTCGTTTTCGTTCTGCCTACCCCATTAGGGATAAAAGCGTGATTATATGTATGTATGTATGTATTAATATTTATTTGTAATATTTTAACTAAATTTGTAACAGGCAACACCGGCAAGCACTGACACTTGTAGCTTCTGATTGAGGCGCACGAGGGTCGGCGGCGGCGGCGTCAGGTCAGGGGCAGATGCGCACGGGTCGCTCGAGGCCCGCGTAGGCGGCACGCACAGGTGGCTCCAAGCTCACGACTCGCCGGCTGGCCTGTTGAGTCCTGAGCCGCCCAAATTCATCCCCGAAACGCTTAAGCCATACTTTTTACGACGTCGTTACAGAAATAACCCTTTAAATCCGTATGACGCCCTATATTTTTTATAATGTAACAAAGTTAATGAGGCAGTTTGATGGATCAGTAAACACTTTTCCCTGTAATTGCATTTTATGGCGTCTGAAGCAGGAAATTGCTTATCATACTACCTGACACTGCCTGTGAGCAATGAAGTAGCAGTAAATATTTATTACCTGTTAAACTAAGCGAAGAAGAATAGTCTCCTCCCGATATGCGGGTTTTAAGATACTTTTAAACTAAATTGTTTGTAACTTTTGTGTATAAGAATAAAATGAATAAAAAATGAAAAATTAACTACTGAGCTCGGAGCGAGCAAGGCCAGAGACATTAATCAGAGCAAGGCCGATCTCCTTTTTCAGTTTTTATGGCGAGTGGAATTTAACACACGGGCTCGCTCTCATCAATTTTTGTGCTAAAGACATTAATCTTTAATTCCTGAGCGAAGCGAGCCTGCCCAAGACGGAGACACTTTAATTCCTGAGGAACATACTATACTTTACACACCTACCTACTGCATAAATTAGAGACGGCGGCAGGCGCTTGTAAGATAATAAAGCTCAGAAATAAACCTAATCATGTAATATTATATATATAATAATAAACATTAAAAACATACCAGAAGTAACGGATCCGAAAATCAATTCACACTACAAAATGCACTACTTATTTTTCCAAAGAAAGAAATATTCATAATATTGATTATATTCTACATAATTAACAAAATACTATTCAGTACTGGTCATAATGTCTTACGGAGTCAAAAATATTAATTTCACTCGACAATTTACGAAATGAAGGTCAAAATCAACGAAAAAAAAACTTTTGCTAAAACAAACCTTTAGTTATTATTCTGCGAAACAAACCGCGTTTTCTTTCTTTTAGTTATTTTTTTTATACTAAGCAAAGAGCACGGCACCATGGCACATACAGATAACTAGTCATAGGTACATTACACTCGCCGGGAGGCGACGATGGCGAGTGTGGTAACAGTTTTGACACGCATACAGCCTAGTTTTTTAAAGGAACTGATTTACTTTGAAGAATTTTGACATTCCAAATTCAAATCTCATTATAACCCTTGGTGCGTTATGGAATTCAGTGCAACTCTTAATCCCTAGGCCCTGCCAAGGAGTATTAGTGTTCTGTGCCCTAGGCTCTAGCTCTAGGGAATATTTTCCCGTTTTAACCGGAAGTAACTTGACTTATAATACTAAAATTTTAGGTAAGTGGTGCGTAGAGATACCTGCTGATAGTCAGCGATGTGCTACGATTCGTAGCTTAGCAATGCTGTAGCGGTTGGCTACGAGAATGCTACGAACATTGTAGCTCAATAATAGGAAAATTCCAACTTTTAGATTTCTAGTTTCTAGCTAATAATATTGTCTGTTGAAAATAAAAAACAAATTATGAAAAAAATATTTCGATACGACAATTACAATTAGTTACCGAGATATAGAATTTTAAAATGAGCGCGGGTACCGGCTGCCCGGTGCATGTCCGGCCCACGCGTTTGTACTGGATGAATGCCAAAATTACGTCACACGTGTTTCATAGAAATCGTAGGTAGACTTACTTCGGTAGCAGGAAGGCAGGAGGGCCGCGATATGACGAACTTCAAATAGCTGTAAAATCATAACTACTTACCCTTAAAAAATTGTATTAAACAAAAAACATACAACGGAATTGAGAACCTCCTCCTTTGTTTTGGAGTCGTTTAAAAACTAGTGTATTTGTATACCCATAGGTTCTACAGTGACAGTTACAAGCTAATTTGCGTAGTTTTTCACATTCATCATTACAAAATTTCAAATGTATGTTGAAATACGCTTAAAATGATCAAATTAAATGTTTGTCTTGTCCTAGTCCACAAAAAGCTAGTCAAACTTTTTACAAAAAACCCTATTGTTCTCTGTCAAAGCACTTGCCGGGATTATTGGCCAATGTCGCAGATAGGTATTGGATTTCAGTCCATATCCCGATTGATACTCCTCAATTTGAAAGCATCGGATTTGTTTTTCAGGGTCAGACACATAATACGTTTGCGTGCAGGAATAATCCGGTTATGGGATTCAAGTTCGGATGAATTTCACAATTTTGTAGCATGTATTCGGTATGATTAATATTGTAGGGTAGTGTTGCAACTAAAAACATGGGATTCAATGGACATGTGCAAGTTTCAAGAAACATAGCGTTGTTCTGGTGACTCATAATTATACAATTACTGAAAGAAAGCTATCGGAACATAGTTAATAATGAAATCGACAAAAAGCGATTTTTCTCATTAGGTACACTTGTGGATATGTGGAACGTAGCAATTCATATAAGAATCCTGTTATGTTTAATGTTCAATATTACCCGTATTTAAGTATTTCGCTATGCATGTTCATTCATTTTTGTGAGGTGTTGTTAAGTATTCTCGTACAACATCAGTTATGCATTCGCTTGGGCACAATTAAAGCATGAAGATGAAAATATAGAATCCAAACATTTCACACAAGTAGGATTTGAGCATACGTTAGTTAATTTAAAAGAAACAACACACAAGTTAGATGGTTAGACTTGCGATACGGTTTAATTATACAGGGT